>VMDR010007437.1:0-40591 GCA_007922815.1 Macrotus californicus | reverse complement strand
AAAAAAAAAATTCTCTATAAGTTTGGATGTTCCTTAGGCAATATTTTAGTGTATGAAAACGATAAATACTTTAAAAAGAAATATTTCATATATAATGTCTATAACATCTTAGAAAATATTACAAATAAAATATTTTATTCACAGTAATAAAAGAATTAACTACCTAAAAAAAAAAATTTTTCTTCTCTCTGTCTCATCAGTGGCTGCTGAGGAGTCGACTCTGAAAAGTAGCTGCTGTTCTTGGGTTATCATCGGGTTAGCCACGTTGCACGCAGGCCTGGCTGGGGGCGGGGGTGGGGTAAAACGTGTCTGCGAGTTGTTAGAGCTGAAAGTGCATCAGTTTGTGTAGTTCTTAGATGGTCTAGGATTAATTGGTAACACTGTGCTTTCTCCTGTTTTCTGCCCGGCTCCCTGTTGCTGTAATCATATCAAACATGTATTTTTCATGCTTATTTCAAGATCTCAGTGACAGTCTGCACATACTCCGACTGTCACACAAGTGCCCTATATCAACTTTTAATGAAGCTTCTGTCCAATTTTCTTTTGCGTGATGGTCTAGTGGGTTCTGAAAATTGTGCCCTTGCATATATGATGCACAGTGCACGGATCTTAACATGCCATGTGAGGACACTGCGTTTTAGATGTCTGTCCTTTGGGTGGGGGTGGGGCAGGAAGGAGAGACTTGTTTGTGGAGTATGTGGGAGGAAGGAAAGGCATCCTGTAGCCTTGTAGCTGCTGTCCCCCTGGCTGGGTCTCTAAGTGTACAGCCAGCTGGGGACCGCTGCAGGGACTGGCCGGGCAGGAGAAGTGGTGTCTGTTTCCCGGATCTGCAGAAAAGCTGCCCTGCGGTCCTGGGCTCTAGGGGAGTCCTCCTCACCCTCGAATTGGGAGAGGCTGACTTCAGAGTGGAATGAAGTGGGAACAGGAAGTTAAGTAGGGCATGGCCCTCTCAAATCCCACGGGGTGAGTTTGCACCCTGCCCTGTTTGCTGCCTGTACCCCAGTGTGCTGCTTTCAGAGATGATCTGTTCGGCTGTTTAGAGCTGGGGGTCTCCACGGGGCAAGGCTAGGGCTTCCTAAATCAGCGCGAGGACTAGGGGTCTGCAAGCAGCCGCACTCGATATTAGAGGTCATGTGTTTTCCTGAAGTGTTTGATCCATAGTTTAAATATATGAGTAAGATTTTAAATGTTTTTTTTTGTGATGTATCACATTAGTTAAAGAACCCTGTTAGAAATGTATGCGTGTAGGTGAATATAACTCAGAGAGGAACATTTTAATTTTTTTTCATTTTTAAAGCTAAAATTTTGTATTCAGGCACTGATAAATAGTTTTGTATTTTTAATCTTGCACAATAGGGATGAATATAAATCTATATATCTATGATTTTTCTTACACACAGATCTGGTGCATTTTCTGTTCTTCTAGGCCTTTCCATACCACTTATATTCTGTGCCATTACTCAAACTTCTAGAGTGCTCTTACATGCCGATGCTGAGTGTGCTGGATAAAGCAGTGGTTGGGGCTGCGGTTACAAGCAGGGATTCTGGATGCCGATTGTCTGGACCTGTCTTTGTCACTTACTAGCCTTGTGACACTGGGCAAATGAGTTAACCTCTCTGTGCCCAGTCTCTGTGTCTGTAAAATGCAGATGCAAATACTGGTCTTTTAGGGACCTTTTTAAAGGGCCCAGTTCAGCAGTATGTGGGTTGACGCAGTGACGCACTGGAGCCGCGCCTGGTGCATGCTGTGTGTGTGTGTGGTTGTGTAGCTGTCATCAGCAGCAGCCCTGCCTCACCAAACATTAGAGACCATGGAGTTACATAAAATGCTCAGGACGAGGGAAACTACATTTTTTAAGCAGCTGTTATATTCTCACAACTAATGTGTACTTTCCTTGTTCGATCTCCATGAGTTGTCTCCTAACCTAATGACAGTTACTGCATAATGTAGCCTCCACGTGCGAGCTGGCAGCATGGGTCGGACTCTGCCTCTGACCGCTTTGTTCGAGGGACTTCGGGATGGAATGGGAACTCTGAGCAGAGTGTATGTCCCCTGCCTTCCAGAACTGACCTTGTAGCAGAGGTGGACCGCTTGTTCCAGAAACAACAGAGGGTCATGGCTACAGAACGACATATCACCAAGGACAAGCGGAGCAACCTGAGGCACAGGAAGGGACGTTTGCGATAATAGAATAAAGGCAAAAAGAAGGAATGTTCCAGAGGTGATGCAGAGAGTGGAGGTTTGTGGGGTGGGCAGAGGCATTCAGATGCTGGCCAGTAGGGGGCAGTAGGGACAGCTTGTCTGCAGCCTGAGCTGCGGAGGCAGCGGCCCTAGACGGGTGTTTTCCCTGCGGTGTCCTTCCTGCAGCAGTGAGCCGGGGCTGTGAGTGCTTCCCACAGCCCGTGAGACCTGACAGAGTGGTTGCTTCATCTGACTTTCGCCGAAGTAATTGAAAATTAAAACCGGAAAATTTTATTTCTGCTGACATTAATTACAAATATAGTGTTAACTAGCTCAGCAATACTTGAAAATAGCCAAGAGTCTGAGCTTAAATGTCTCATTATTTATTTTGTACCCAAAATGTCCCAGGATCAGTCAGATGATTACGTTTTCCTCATTCCCTGACTGTAATGTCTTCGGTCAGTTCCTTAATAGCACAGGCTGATGTTAAATTAGTAAACTTTATTTTTTTTAAACATGAAATATAAAAATTACTCAATAGGACCAATTTGTAGTTGGCCTTTGGCTGCTTTTACAGAAGCATGACCTGGTTGTGGGAGAAAAACATTCTGCAGAATCCGACCTTAAACTTTCCAGCATCTCTGTTGGCAGAATGAAGGGACTTCAGGGACGCCATCCTGTCAGTTTTCTCCAAAGGTCTCCTACTGCACAGAGGTAAGGTTCAAGTTTGAGTAGAGTGTAAGCTAATGGAAGGTTTCCAAAAGCTGATTCCTACGAAGGCGTCTTGGAAAGGACATATTCATTGTGAAGGTGCTTAGGAAATAGTTTGGAGTGATTGATATTGAGAGGTAAAGAGACGGCTGCCACAGGCAGAGGAGTGGCCCTGAAGGTATCCCGTTGTCATCCCTGGGGCACCTTATGTGGCAAAAGTAACTGCAGATGTGACTGAGAGCCTTGAGGTGGGAGAGGGTCCTGGGTGTCCAGGTGGGTTCTGAATGTAATCACAAGAGTCTCCCTAAGCGGGGGCAGGGGAGTGTCTACCACAGATGGAGAGAGGGAGGGGGTGTGGAGACCTAGGGGCACAGAGATTTGAAGATGCTGTGCTGTTGACCGTGAAGGTGGAAGGGATGACACGCACCAAGAGATGCAAGAACAGAAAGCCCCAGAAGCTGGAAAAAGCAAGGAAACAGGGAAAGCCATTTCAGATTTCTGACCTCCAGAAATGCAAAGGATACATTTGAGTTGTTTTAAGCCCCTGCATTTATGGTGATTTGTAGTAGCAATACTTTGTTACATCGGAAACTAATATGCCATTCCACTATCTAACTAGTAAGCTTTTGGCTTAAGGGCATTGAGTTCTAAGAAGAAAGTTAATATTCAAATGTATAATGAGCCCATGTGAGACTGTAAGAGCTACATGACTCAGAGCAGGAGAAGTCCAATGCCAAAATTCAGACGTGGACTCTGGGGGTATGGACTGTTTGGAAAAGCTGCAGAAATGGACGGAATGAGTGATCCTTTAGTTTCTTGGCACTTTGTGGCAGAGCTCTGTGTTGTGCCATCTGTTTTGAGTGAGGGGCTGCGGCCGCCACAGTGAAGTACAGAGACGGTCAGTTTTGCTGAGGATGTGATGGTCCTCCCAACCTTTCCTTCCTCTTTCCCGCCACCTCCCCCAATGCAGATGTATTCCCAGTGGTGAAAATGTCTGGAAGACTGTTCTGTGCAGGCTGTCCGTATGTTTGATATGATTTGATTAACACTCCCTAGGAAGAAGAAATGTTCTTATTTCTAAAGAAATTTGCGGGAGTCTAGAAGATTGGGCACCTTGAATGAAATGCAGTGATAGAATTCTCTCTGTATTGTTTATTTTTTCCTCTGAGGATAATAAAGTTCTCCCATTTAATAATGTTATGGGAATAAATCATTAAAGTCCTTAATTTTATCAGAATATATCTTTAGCTTATGTGACTTTTTTTTTTAAGTTCTTGAGATGGGAGGTTTATTTTCCTAAAAGATTTTAGTGAGAGAACTCACACAGACAACATTGAACATACTTTTAATTCTCACTTTGAGTATTTTCTTTCTGCATCTCATTCGCTGCGATGAGGCAGAACGTTTTTACCACTTGATCGGCTTCATCGGGGTCTTTGTTCATTAATGCTTTTCTTGTCTTGGCACAGAACACGATTTGGTTCACAGTCCTCTAGGGGAAATTCCTAATTACTGAACAACTTTGACTGAAATTCAGGAACAACATATTTGCAGGGGAACATGTTTGTTCAGTTTAAGTTTATTTGACTTTCAAAAACAGATGAAAATAATCTGCAACTATACCACATTGGTGCTTTCAGGGAAAGGATTTGGTTGTGAGTAGAACAGTGAGAGATGGTGTCGAAGGCTTTCTTTAATTTCAAGTGCCTTAAAAGGAGAAGCGAATGCATCACAGTGCTCCTGCTGGCCTGCGACCAGGCTCTTCCCGAGGCCTTTCCAGAGCACAGCGTGCAGTGCAATGGGATTGAGCACGAATGTTGACTTTTAAATCCAGTCTGTGTGCCATGGGATTGCTCAATTGCTGTGAACAACTAGTTAAAAGAAAAAAAGTATCACTGGATTACGAATTAGAAGACCAGGATTTCTGCTTTTGGAATCATCACTTCTTGCCCACAGAACTGTAGACAAGTCCCATCAAGGCACTGAACCTCCATTTCTTCCCTTGCAAAATAGCAATGCATGCTTTGCTTCCCACTCGGGATTCTTTGGAGCCTAAAGACTAGGTGTGTGGAAACACTTGGTAATATATAATTTTATATAAACAGACAGGCTCAATGATGAAGGTGTTGTGATCATTGTTGAGGTCAGGAAAAATTACTTTTTGCGCGTCTGTTGATGTTTTGGGTGGTGCCGAGAAGAACCGGGCAGGATCGAGGGCTATTTCAGCTCCTCTAGGAACCGCAGTTGTGACCTCCCCCCACTTTCCACGCCTGGGAGCTGAGACTAATGATGGCCCCCTTGCCTTCATTCATCCCTAAACTCCGAAGGATGTTTCCAGATTCTTCATCTGCAGTCCCTGGCTAAGAGAGCAACATGTCTGTGCAAAGGACAGATGGGAAGAGAAAGCCCTGTTTGCATTTCTGTTGCAGGGTATTGCTTGTCATTATTTTCCCTCAAATCACTTGATGTCAGGTTCTTAAAAGGGTAATTAGCTCTGTTTTCGGTTTATACCTGGGGCCCAGGTACTGGACAAATGAGACTGGAATATTTGCAGGTTAGAGGAGGCCTTCTGAGACAGCTAGGTATTCTCAGGCTCTTTCATTGGAGCCCTGGTCTCCAGTACACCAGAGATACTTTTCCTTGGGTTTTGAGTAGTGTGGAACGATAATGCAGAGGTCATCTCAACATTGGGTAGTTTTCTCCCTTGTGATTGCCTCCTGAATCAGCCAGATATAAAAGTTAGACTGTCTTGTAAACAGAATACATCTCCCCCACTTAGCGTAAACTGAGAACTGGACATATTCCAATTCTTCATCACAATGAATAATGTAGATAAGAGGAATGTCATCGTATTATCACATCAGGAAATCTCTTGAATGTGGTACACATATTAAAAAATATGTTTATTCAGCCCTGGCTGGTGTGGCTCAGTGGGTTGAGCACCGACCTGCAAACCAGAAGATCTCTGATTCCATCCCCACCAGGGCATGTGCCTGGGTTGTGGGCGGGGTCCCCAGTTGGGGGCATGCGAGAGACAACCGATCAGTGTTTCTCTCCCTCACTCTTTCCCTTCCCCTGTCTAAACATAAATAAATAAAATCTAAAAAAAATTGAAAAGATAAGTTTATTTATATATATATAAATACATATATGCGTGTGTGTGTATATATATGTGTGTGTGTGTATGTGTGTGTATATATATATAGAGAGAGAGAGAGAGAAAGAGACAGAGAGAAATGGATGTGAGAGAGAAACATCAATTGGTTGCTTCCCATATGTCCTACGTCTGGGGATTGAACTCGCAGCCCAGGTATGTGTCCTGACCAGGAATTGACCCCCCAACCTTTTGGTGTACTAATATATGTATTTGAATTCCTTCCATTTACCTCTTAAAATTTGGTTGGGACGACACTCCAACCAACTGAGCCACACTGGCCAGGGCACATGTGGTACACTTTTCACCAGCTGTCGGAGGAGTGTGTTGCACAGTGGGAAATGCACCTAAAATGTTCATCACCTCAGGAGTTAAGGAATCTGTCACACTTTTTCCCTGTATGTGAATTCCATAAGGACTTGGATGACCTCATGAATTAATGGGCCATTAATGGCTATGAGAGAATTCAGGACATTTCTAACTCCTAAGTTGGATACCAGGAAAGGCAGGAGTCGATACTCATGGCCATAGAAAGTTGATTGAAATGTGAGCAACTTCAGACAACAACACTTCTACTTTTGTTGGAATTGTTAGGCCAAGTGGATTGTGAATCAGTTTATTGTGTATTTTGTGTGTGTGTGTGTGTGTGTGTGTGTGTGTGTGTGTGTAATGGCTGTCACAAAAACATAGGTTCCAAACTTGTGTAACCCTGTCCTTTGAATTGATACACGAAATTATATTTTACAACATTTCTCCCAAGGGGTTGGGAACATCATCTTAAACTGAAATTTTAAGAGGCAAATGGAAGGAATTCAAATACGTATGTCAGTACATGCATATTATAAACTTTGCATAACTTGGGAGAAGGGTCTGAAGTATATAGATTTTTAAAATAACGTGCAGTTTTATTTATTTTAGTCATTAGCATTAAATGGAACAAGATTAACAAAGAATTCCTAAAAATTATTCTTTAACCCAGAGATGAGACTCCTTTGCAACTCAAATTACTAATATCTTGTAATGCTGTATAAATGAACACTTACAAAGGACTTGAAAAATCGAGTTTCCAACATTTTATTTATCTCCCTTTAGAAATAAAATGTCACCCACGAATCACATGAAGTTACCTCTTTGTAGGACAAAATCTGTCAAATATTGGGGAATTTAAGTATTCAAACTTACATTAATTCTTCCAATCAAGCAACAAACATTTATTATTTTATATCATATATTATTACTGTCTACCACCGTGCTTGATGTCCTATAAATCTTCTGTGACCTTTGTTGAAGAAATGAATGAGGTGGTAAATGAATGGAAGGTTGAATGAGTGTGTTTTGGACTAGGCGTTGTGCCAGAGGCCCTGGCGGCTAAAATGGCGTGGCTTCTGTCCTGGCTGATGTGGCTCAGTGGTTAGAGTGTCATTTATATCTGAAGGGTCACAGGTTCGATTCCCAGTCAGGGTACGTACCTGGGTTGTGGATTTGTTCCTGGTCTGAACACAAATGGGAGCCAGCCAGCCAATTGATGCCTTTCTTTTGCATTGATGTTTCTCTCTCTCCCTTCCTCTCTCTGAAAGTATTGAAAAAAATGTCCTCATTGAAGATAACAAAAATTAAAATGGCATGACTTCTCATCTCAAGGCTTCTTTCTTCAAGTTCTTTACAGATTCCATGGGATTAATTTTTTTCTATCATCCTCATCCCTTGCATTTTACCTCCCAAAGGAGTCCTTCCCTGGACAGCCATCTGAAAGAACTCATTCTTATTCCCATGAGAAATATGATGCTTTTTCCTTTGCCTTTACTTCCTTCCATGAGAGGCATCCATGGGAATGTTACCAACCATCCTTCCTGCCGTGTGGAGAGTGAATCGGAGGGTACAAGATTGGATGCAGGGAGATCAGGGTAGGAGCCTCTTCAGTTAGCCTCAGCTGGATGTGCTGGTGGCTTCTATTAGAGGGAGGCAATAGTGGAGCGAGAGGGAAATGGGCCCATTTCACAGAGGTTTAGGAAGCTCTGTGTACAGGGTTTGGTGATTGCTGGATGTGGGAGAGGTGGGGGCTTCTTGGTGTCGAGGGAGATGACACTCACTGGTATTTGCTTGCTCTTCCGAAGAAAGGATGCTGCATTCCAAGGTGAGAGACCAGAGAAGGCGATTAGTTGTTGCAGTTGATGAGGTGCAGAGAGATGAATTCAAATTTTTGGATCTTGAGACTCCACCCACTCGCAGTGACTCGACTCTCTCCAGAGCCTTAGAATCATGTTCTAGAAACGCTTCCCTGTCCTCTCTCTCTGAAGTTTCCCTTTGGTGAAAGAACAGCTTTCCAGGGTGGACACTTGTAGGCTGGGAGCTGAGTCCTGCCTGGGTCACCATATGGCAGCTCCAGGACTCTGTTTCTTCCCTTGTAGGCAGACTGAGAATTTATGTCATAAGCTTTATAGGTGTGGCATCAGATCTGGAAACTAAGCAATAAAGAAAGACCTCCGAAGTGCATCCTGTAGGAAGTAACAACCATGTGTACCGGTGTTGTGTGGAAGGCATGGGGAAGCAAATGTGACGAGAGAGCCAATTTATCCCTGAAAAGGGTGACTGTGGCGTGTGTGAGAAATGCGAGATGACTGCATTCGGATGCACTGTGAATGAGGAGTCGAACGGGGCCAGATGGCATCCCTCTCTCCGAGGAACTAGTTGACATGTAAATCTGCACCAGATATTCCGGGATGGCTTTAACCTGAAAATGACTTGAAGATAATGGGGGCAGAGACCCGCTCCTTGAGGGCGGTGGTGGAAGTTCAATGACTCCCCAATCCGTAGCATGTGCTCCTTTATTACAGCCATAAACATAATGGGATCTAATTGTGATGGAACGCACCCACATAACTTATTAAATTTATTTCATTTCTCGTAAAGTAACACCTATGCTACCTCTCTGATTTCATCTTGTTTCTCACAAGAACAGACATTGTTCTCTAAGGAATTCACACCCATTTCATTACTGGTTGTAGCAGACTTCATATAAGATCAGCTTTTAACAAATACTCAGAGATTATTGAATTTTAAAGGTTACCTTGGCACGCGCTCGTGCTTCAGGGTAATTTCAGAGAAGGGGCCCCTGAGATAACTTGTGGGGTGGCAGGCGTGGCCTCGATGTGGCCCCTGCACTCACGGCCGTTGGGGTCAATTGTGTCTCAGGACCTCACAACTGGGATCTGCTGTTCTGGAAGCTCCCTGTTGACCTTGGGTTATAAAGGCACCGTTTTCACCAATTTTGTCACCTTCTCAGCATGTCTACTTGCCATTTTTGCCAACAATTACTGTCTTTTACCGTGTATAATGTGTACTTTTTGCCCCAATTTTTGAGGGCAGAATAGGGATGCACGTTATATGTGGGTATAATGGTTACACACCAGGGGCATGATAATGGGTATAATAATGCCATGTTTAACGTGCACAGAAACGTGGGTGTGCATTTTACACAGCAGACACAGGCACAGCAAAGCCGCACAGATTGTGCACCCCTGTGGGCCTCTTATCCCTCATTTCGATGCTGCAGAGACCCAAGACCTCTCCCTTCCCCCTGCCCCATGGGGTGTGCTTAGTTCTGGTGAAATATGACTTCCTCCTTAAATGGGACTCTTGGCAGTCCCCTCGCCCAAAGCTGGACCATGTAAGATGGTCTGATGATAGTTAGTTGCAGTTTTCAAAAAGAGACACTTTACAGTAATGTTGGGTTTAAAACGATAACTTGGGAGTTGAACATCAGAACTGTTGAGCTGCTTGTTAGAACCTTACATATGTAGTAGTACATTGTATAGCCCTTCAGTGAAGATATGAGCAAACTAAGAAGTCAGAAATTTTAGCAACTTCTGACCAGTGGTTTGAAGTGAAGATAGTGTGTGTGGCCTGCTGAAAGATCAACCCCATTACAGCTCATATAAAATTCAGCTTTTACTATGAAATTGGAACTTGTCTAATGTTTAATCAGTCTCTAAGTGATTCTAGGTTATCCAGTTCCTTCTGTGTCATCTTTCTGTGCACATCATATACATTATTCTGATTGGATATGTTAATTTTCTTATATCTGGAATTTTTGCCTGAGCTGGAGCACCCCGTTTGTGGTCCAGGATGTCATTTCTCTTGATATCTACTCACTCCACCTGGTTGTATCTTCAGCACGTTTCCTCTGGCTCTGTGCTTGGCGAATGTGGAGAATAGCCACCTGGGTGACCGTGAATCTACCGGGATAGATTTCTGATTGTTCACTTTGGGGTTGTTCTTATCACGGATCACCGAAATTGTAAACCTGGAAGTCCAAGACAATAAAGAAAAATCCCGCCCCCCCGTCCACGAGCCGGTGCCATATTTTCTTGCAGCAGTTAGAAAATAAATCACTGCCTTTGCTTCAGGAATCTGGTTGTTCTCTTGGGAAAAGCTGCTAGCAAAGGTATTTAGGTGCCACAGACCAAGACTCTTCCCTTTGGAGAACTCAGTTCTCAAGGACTCGGGTTACTTTTGCGTGGGCCCTGACACTCTGGCTGCTCTGGCTGTCTGGAAGAATGTGATTAAATAACTCTCCTTTCAGTGCTTCAGGGAAGGCACGAGGCCCAGAGGAGGTTTAATCCCTCCGCCGTGTGATCAGGAAGAGTTTGGGTAATCCGCAGACAAATCCCCAAGGGGGTGCAAGGCTGCAAACCACGCAGCAGACCGTTTCCTTTGCCCCCCAAAACGAGGCTGTCCCTGAGATCTCCCACTGGTAATTAGTGAAAATAACCGATGAAGTGAGGTCGTCACTTCAAAGTTGGATGCATACGTGTGTGTTGTGTAATTTTAAAAAAAATTACACTCCACCAGTTTCTTCATGGGAGAAGCCAAGTCCCGTGAGTTCTCTTGCTTTTGTCTTTGGTGAACTAATGAAATGAGTGTTGGGTCCAAGGCAGCAGGAGGACATTGGGTATTGAGCTCTTAGTGCGCCACCCCCCCACCTCATGTGAAATTGCTTAATCATTATTATAGTAGCAGTGTTTGCAGAATACTTCCTCCCCCTTACAAGTCAGTGTACATTTTCTGCCCCTATGGAAGACAAATGGGGAAGCTAAATTAGACTTCTGATTTATCAGAATTCTGGATTTTGTTGCGATCTTTGGTCAGGAGAAGTTACTTGGCGATGAATTTTGATTTCTGTCAGAAATGCGTTTGTAGGAATGTTGAAGGTGACTGCACATCAGGCTGGTGCACCAGACATCGGGGAGTATGAAAACGTGACAGTGTTGTTGTTCGGATACATACTTTACCCAGAACCCACGGCAAAGGGATCAAGAAATGTCTTCTCAAGAGGAAAGCTTCGTAACTCTGGTTAAGGAGTTTAGTGTTCTCATGTCCCTTTGGGAACGTTTTTAAGAACTCAAGGAATAAGACAAAAATCTGTTGATCCCCGATGCTTCCCGTTTTTGCTTCTCTCTTCTCCCCTCTCTCTGCCCCCATTTAGAACCAACTGGGAGGCTATTTAATTATTTTGTGGCCCCTGCTCTTTCAGGCAGCCTGTCGCTGATGGATTTCAAAGACTTAACTTGGCCCTCTGCTTAGAGCTGAGGACTGCATTGCCAGGGGCCTCCCGCCAGACCCAGCTCTCTGGTTTCACCAGGAGTGTGCCAAGGGACAAGGTCAGCACGTGTTTCCTTGCGCAGAAGTGGGCTGGCTGACACTTGAGGAATTCCATGGAAACTCTATAAGCCCGAGAGGTAGGATGTTTAGTGATAACTCATGGCTGGCAGGGAGTCCGGGCCAGCTCTCTGCTATTCCTGGCATGAGGTTTTGCTGGGACACTGTCAGTCCCATTAGGCTTGCCATGGTATGGAATGTCTCCGTTACTTCAAATCACACGTCCTCAGGAACATGGCTGGCACAGCCAGCCCTTTTTGCCTTGGGCCAGGTGGTGCCTCTCATGTGCACGTGTATCAGTGGGAAGGAACCAAGTCCTCAAATTCTAGGACAGTGTGGTCCATGTTGCAGATAGGTGGCTGCTTCCGCTTTTATTTAAGTTCCAGCTGTGCCCCAAAATTGTTTCTCTCCTCCATCTTCACTGCTGCCGAGCAATGGCCTTTGCCCTCCAGGAAATATTATTTATGTTGATTGAATAAGGGATGTGTTTCTTTTTGCCGGTTCTTAACTCAGACCCTTCAAATGCTTCCACAATATTGTCATTTTATTTAAAAAATGCTATTTAGGGGCAGAGAGTGAGAGTTTACTCAAATATGCCTGATGAGACATTTGTCTATTTTGGTTTCTGTGGTAGATTTGATCACTTTAAATGTTGCCCCAGTGCCATGGGAACATGTGGATGCCCGAATGCTGTCCTCTGTTCAGTGATTGTGGTGGAACATGTAGAAATTGAACAAGTTACGTTTTCTATAGGTGAGTTAACAGAAAGTTTTAAGTTTCCCATTTTGTTACAGTTTGGACAATGTTTAGCTGTGTGTACCTGAAAACTCAATTTATGCCCGATTAGCCAACTAATTAGTAAGGCCTGTGTTTTTGTCGTGTAGCCAGCTGTATGTTCAGAGCCGGGGGTGCTGTTGGGGTGACCTTAGGGACTCAGGTTCCTTTTCTCTTTCCCTCAGCCCTCCTTGACACGTGGCTTTTGTCCTCATGCACTCAGAGGGCGCAAGAAGGCTGCTGCGTTCCAGCAGACAGCCTGCCTCCCAGTGAGAAGGGGGGCGCAGGCACACGCCAGCCAGTTCTCTTTACAATCTCCCTAAAGTTTCACCCAGTGCCTGCTGCTCACCACCCCCTGGCCTAAAACCATCAAGGGTTACCCCCATGGCAAGGGAGGGGGAGATGGGCATGGGAAGGAAGGGGTGAGATGGAAACACGGAGGGGCAGATGGGCAGGAGGAGAGGAGGGATATTGAATGGGCAGCACCAGTGTCTCCTCATGTTTCTGAACTCTTCCAAGTCCTGACTTTAGCTTTTGGATGCTTCTTTTGCCTATTTAATTTCCTTTTTTAATTCTGCATGTAGCAAATCACCTAAAAAATCCTGTGTCTATATTTATGCATGCATACTTAATAATTTTATACAAACACAGATGCACACACCTGTCTACAGTCATGTGCAGAATAACAGTGTTTCAGTGACAGACCGCATATGTGTAGGTGGTCCCATAAACTGTGATGGAGCGGAAAATTTCTGTCACCTAATGACCTTATAGCCGTCGTTTCATCACAGCACCGTGCCGTTTCTCGCGCGTTCGCGGTGATGCTGGTGCACACGGACCCACTGCGCTGCCAGCCCTGTACAAGTACAGCACATAAATGACTACGTTACTGGTTTATGTGTTTACTGTGCTATACTTTTTATCGTTATTTTAGAGGGTACTTCTCTTATAAGAGGAAAGCTGGCTGTAAAGCAGTCTGCCTGTTCCACCGGCAGCGGCCCCGCATGTCTGTTTGCCTCATCTCTCAACTCCGTTATTTTCTCTGGTACTTGATGTGATCTCGTGTTGTTTTGTGTCATGACTGCTGCACAGGCCTGCAGTCTGGGAGCAGTAGAATGTACCGTGTAGCCTGGGTGTGTAGAAGATTAGATCACCTCTATTTGTGTAAGTGCACTCTGTCACGTTCCCACAATGAAATTGCCTGGCTGTGCATTTCTCACAATTTATTCTCATCGTTCAGTGGCACGTGACTGTATTTTGATGTTTGTCTTTGGAGTAAAAGATAATTTATTGGCAATTTCGGTTCTCCTATCTTAGCTTCCTATATTTTTAAATGTAATAGACATGGATTTTATTTTTTATGTTATGGTCAACTTTTAATAGCAGGTTAGAGATTAAATTGGGTTAGCAATGATTTTGACACAGTTATATGAAACTGCTAATGTATTTTGTGAATGAAGCATGTTTTAATTGAAGAAACACTGTCTTATTTAGAATATTAATTAATTTTTTCCCATGGTCTTTGTATTAAGTCATTATGAATATCAAGGAAATCGGTATTAAGAAATTCTAGCCTCACACAGTGGCCATTAAAGCAGTGTTAGTTTTTTCATAAAGGCAGGGATAGTTAATTCTTTCACTAGGGGACTAATTTAGTTTGATCTTTAATTAACAGTGTAGCATCTGAAGATATTGATGAAAGATTCCTATGGAGTAAAGGCCCAGCTACGTAAGGGATGTGTTGGCAAACGCCAGAAGGGCAAGGAGAGACTCAGGAGGGAGCAAGTGTGCTTGGAAACCCCATCAAACCTTTATGTCTTTTGGGGTCCTCCAGGCACAGACCCTAACCTGGAGCTCTGTGCCTAGGCTGGCCAGAGTTAACAGATATTTTAGTCTAAGTATATCCTAAAAGTTTCATGGGATCTGATTATATTAAGAAGATATCCCTTACTATCTGAAATGCAAATTTAACTGGGCCTCCTGGATTTACCCTGGTGCCTTATTTCAGGGCAGCTCTCTGTGGACCACTGGGCGCCGCCAGCCTGGAGCAGCTCAGTGAAGACCCCACAGTGGCGGGGTGATCTCTGGATCAGTCGGGAGAAAATGAGTGGTTTTGGTTGTTTAGCAAGGCGCACTTTGATTAGAAACGCACACGTCAAGAGCTAGCATGATGGCAACCTTTGGAAGGGTTGGTGTTGGGCCAGGCAGCTTTTCACATATGTCTTACGAGCAGCTTCCGTATCATTTGCGAAGAACACCACTTCCGAGGGCCCGAGGGGAAGATGTCTGCCCCACCTTCACCATCAGTGTGTGGCAGATTTACACATGATTGAGTCTGAACCATGTGTTGCATTTAATAATGCATTGTAATAACCCAAAATGAGTTGAGGATGAACAAAACTTGACAAACTGGTGCTAAATTGACTTAGTGACTTGCATCTGGCTCTGTGTTGTTGGCCTGTTGACAATAACTTATTTGAAAAAATTGCCTTGCAGTTTCTTCTTCATTGCAAGTGTTGTGCTGTAGGGTGAGGCAGAAGATATTAAAATATGAGTAACAGATGGATGCTTGCTAGTGGGGCTTCACATCCCATGTATTTTCTCACTGTTTTCGATTTATTGGTGCCCCTATTTCTGCAAAATTAGAGGTTTTTGCAGGGCAGCACTAACTGCGGCCTTTTTTCCTCACTTTTCCTACACTTCCTTATCTCCGTTTCTTCCTGTCACCTTAACTCCGTGGTGGAAGAGTCTCTGCTCTGGAATCCATCTGGAGTTTGGTTTTTGTTACTAGTGGATGAAGTTAATGATATATAACCAGGTTGAAACATTTCAGAGGTGATGACAGTGTTCAGGTGTTGATGGTGGTTTTGTTATATCTGCGATGGCTGTAGATTTCTTATCCTTATTTAAAATAACAGAAACATGAAATGATGAAGAATCGGAAGTATCCATTTGTGAACCGTAAGAAAAGATGTCCGTTGTTAAACTTTGTGCACCTCCATTCGCAGTGACTGATACTCAACTCTAGGAGGCGTTTGTCTTACTTGAAATCGTTGACAGTTTAATAGGAGGGGGAGAGCGTGTATCCAGATAATTAGACCAGCGAGGCGTTCATGTCTCACAGTAGGCAAGGCTTCTTCGTGCCAGTACTAAGAGTGCAGTTCCTGTAATTTTGTCATGTATTCATCACCAAATATGCTCGTCATTTTTAGCCATTTCTTGTTTTTTCTTTTGTTTATTTTGCATTTGATGACTTTTTAATATGGGTCAGTTCACGCCAGTGGGGATAGAAAGAGAATAGAGAAAGGGCACTAAACTAGTTGATGTTTTTCCTTAAAATACTTTTTTTTGCAATTGTCCTGTAACAGTTTGTGTAGTTTTAAGAGTAGTAATGCTTTGATTCTTTGGAAAATTCTGGGGGAGGGGGTGTATGTGGGGGAGAGTCCACCATTTTTATGACCAGTTGCTCCCGTCTCCCTTGCTCCACCAGGTGGCGCCACAAAAGCATTAGGACCCTCCTCCCTGGTATTTATCTACTGCTTGGTGTTTACTTACTTGGTTGTGACATTATCATAATTGTGCCGTGCATACATTTTCATTATATTCCTTTCAGCTTGCAGTAACTAATGTATCTGTTTGATAGAGTGACTTCTGTAATTGTTAATTATATACACAAAACAAATACACAAAATGAGTACAGAACGAAAACACATGCTTAACCCTGCTAAACCCAACTCAGCCCAAACCTTGCTCAACATTGCCTTTTATGTTCATGGTTCAAGTTTGACTGCAATTAGCCAGTCTTGAATCATAAGGGCCTCTGGCATGACATGTCTTTGGGGTCAGAGTTGGTGATTGTAGTACTTGGATGACATATCCATGGGAAGTGAGCAGCCGCAGAGAATTCATGCTGATAATTTTGTGATCTGAGACTCACCTACTGTTTCACACTGTTCTGCTCCCTGGTGCCATATTCTGGGCTGGGAGATAGACCCTGCAGGCCCCACATCTCCACAGTGGCTGCCCCTCGAAGTCAAAACACCCTCTGTGGTAGAATCCACGCAGCATTCTGAGAGAACCCAAGAATAACTGCGGCTCTGTCTTTTGAAATGTCATAACCTCCGGAAATTTGTATTAAGGTTTCCAAAATTTCTTTCTGAACTACAATAAAATATGACACAGTTTGGCATCATTTTCTCAAAATAACCAGGTGGATGGTGAATAGAAGTCATTTTCTTCTTGGTGGCATTGCCATATTTTAGACTCTTTGTTTTTATTCATGATAATGATGCTCTGAAATAATATTGTCATAAATGTTCCGTTATTCCAGAAACTTTTCTTTGTACTATGGGTAACAATGCATCCTTGTGTGTAGACCCAGAATCTGTATTCTGTTAGCAATGATTGCACCCAATTTCAGGAAATGGTTTCTCAGTTCTAGACAAATGGGTTAGCTATTTCATCAGGGTTGATTTTGTATTAGTCGTCGTAAAATGTGCCAGTGATTAGCAAGGAGATCAGAAACACCTTATTCTCTTTCAGAGCATCTACCATCTGGCAAGTTATTGAGGGAAATTGGAGTACAGAAACTAAGGCCAAGGTCAGATGCAGGAGCACCTTATTACCAGGTGGGCCTTTGCCTGAATGCCAATTTAACCTCCATTCTCCATTCCCCATTCTCCATTCCTCATATCCACCCTCCCCATTTCCCGTCCTTCTGCTTCTAACCCCTTTCCAAAGCAAAGACAAACATTTATTTCTTGATCAGGATCTCCATTCCAAAGCAGGCCAACCTTCCTTCATTCCTCATTCTCCTACAAACCTCTGCCTGAATCTTGACCTGACCCCTTTACTATTGAGGAAAGGTCAATCCAGGAAAAAAGACCAACCCAGCCTACACAAAAGAAGCAGATATAGGAACTCAAAGGAGGACAAGCCAGCAGCTCCCCAGTGCCCAGGCCTTCTCTGGCTTAGGGGCTGACACCTGGCTTTTCAGGAACTGGAAGTCAGGCAGGCTGCTAGTGCTGGTTCCAGAGAGAGGGACAAGGGGGCCATTCCCCAATCACTCAGAGATGGTGTCCTGAATACTTCGCAGGCAGACTTCTGCCCCCATACCTCCTTCCCCATCTTTTTACCTCTCTGACCTAATGAAAAAGAAACGCTTTCCTGGAGAACAGTAAGGCCTCTATTCCCTCAAACATGCCTGTTTAAAACACCTTTGAACTGGAACACTCCGGCAGATTAGGAAGGGGGGCTGGGAGGAGCCACGAGTGTCCCCAGCCACCATCCCTCACCTCGTCCAGTCTCTGTTCTTCCAGAGTGAGGTATCAGGGCCAAGGCGTCCATGACAGCCCATTGCACATAGAAGGCAACCATGAATCTCCAGTAACGGTAGGTTGGTGAACAACGGTTATCTCTATCTAAGTTACACATCAGTTTTTTAAGTAATAACAATAGAAAAGTGTTTTTAGGCAGTGAAAACATATTAAAGGCACAGAAGTAATTTTCAGTTACCATTTGAAAATGGGCAATTCGGTGAACACTACTGGCTACTTGCATTTGGAGTTGAAACACATTCCACTACTCACAGGGTCAGATGGACTGCGTTAGGGGTATTGGCCCTCGGCTTCCGCGTAGTTAACTCGGGATGGTGTCTTGTGCCCTTTGCCATGCCCAGCTCTGCATGCACAGTGTCCCCAACACTGAACGCACAATTTAACAACACAGAATATAATGGTGTGCATCTGCCTCTGAGTGCCAGTCAAGACTCACACCACAGGCCACCATTTGATAAGGGAAGAGGGACTCACATCGGAAGTGTGCCATTTCTGTGAGAAATAAATGAAGGCCAGTCAGCCCAGTGGTTAAGAGCAGCAGCTTCACAGAGAGGCTCTCAGCTGAATCGCTGTTCATCCCTTATTTCCTGTGTGACCTTGAACATGATATTGACTTCTGTCTCTCATATTCCTCTTCTGTAAAGTGAGGACAATAATAGCACTTTCTTTTTTCCTCCCTCTCTCCCTCTTTGGCTTAAAACAACAGACATTCACACACTCACAGTTATGGAGGCTAAAAGTGCAAAATCAAGGTGCTGGCAGGACCATACTCCTTCTGAACTGTCCAGCGGAGGATCCTTTCTTGCCTCTTCCAGCTTCTGGTAGCCCCAGGGGTTTCTTGGTCTGTGGCAGTGTAACTCCAATCTCTGCCTCCATCTTCACAAGACCATTTTACCTCTGTGTCTCTGTGTGGAAATTTCTATTGTAAGAACATCAGTCATACTGGACTTAGAGCCCGCCCTAATGACCTCATCTTAACCTGATTATATCTGCAAAGACCCTATTTTTAAATAAAGTCATATTCACATGTTCTAGGTACACAAGGATTTTAGGGGATTCCATTCAACCCAGTATTGGAAGGAAAAATTATTCATTGGAGGCAGTAATGTAGGATTAGGAGTTCGGGGCAGGGCATCATCAGAGACAGGATATAATAGCACTTTCTTATAGGGCTGTTTGGAAGGTGAACTGTCACCGTCTGTAGCGTACTTAGATGCCTGGGTCTAGAAGGGCTGGCTCAATAAGAGCAAACAGTCTTCAGACGTTTGTTACTGGAGTTCTTTGACACTCAACCTTAATCCTCAAATATCGTGAGGTGGATCCAATATTTGAGATGCACTAGAAGATAATTATCTGAGGTCTTCTGTCTCCTCCATCACTGCCTCTCCAGCAGTCTCTATCCCCAGCTGTGTTCAGACATGGTGGACTCTCTATTTGAATATAACAATGAAAAATAGCAAGCATAAAAATATGCAGGGCTTTTTTTTAAAAAAAAAGTCCTTGAGCGTAATGGTTTTTGAGGCAGTATGAAGAGCATTGATGTGTTCCTTAAGAAACCACTGACGTTAAATATATGTAAGCCAGTCACCATTAGGAACTCATTTGTCTCTGTCAAGTGTGAAAGCGGATTGTCTCCATGTCGTTATGGCTTCCCTGGCTCCGGTGTTTCAGAGCCAAATACCGTGTCCCTGTAAGTCTCCAGTACACAAAGCAAAAGGGGGAACGGACCATCTACCATGCGGCAACTCTTTAATAAGGCGTTGCATTTGGAGGAGAAGACCAGTTAACTCATTTAAAAGACAAATATTGGATTCGTACACCCGGCGGTTTTAAGGCCTTTTTATTCATGCATCTTAAAACCCAAATGAACAGTGATGATCTCAAATGGGCTGTTCAGAATATTGTTCTTCCTGGTAGTGGGTTGCAGGGTGTACATGGTTTTATGGGATTTGAGAATATCCTTATGGACTAATTGTCAAATTATAGAAATGTATCCCTAAAAAAAAAAAAAAAAGGGAAGAATCAAGGCAGTTCTAAAAGTCCAGCCTTCTTTAGGAGAGTTAATTTGGGTTGACTTCTGGCCATCAGGCTGGTGTATTGAATGGATGGAGCACATGGATCAGATTCAGCAAGTCTGAATTTCAAATTTCGACCTTGCCACTTACTGGCTGGCTTGAATTGGACATGTTTTCTGATCTGAGAAAAACACATATAATATTTCCTTTGGCTGTGCTCACTACAACTTCAGTGTGAGAAGCAGCTGCTTCAAAAAGTTTTATGGCTTTTGTAGAGTGTCTAGGTAGAAGTTTCTAATGCTTCCTTATGAGATAAACTATACTTATATTATTTTTAAACTTCCTCAGCAATGCATTGTATCAGGATGGCAATTATGCATCCTTCACTAATTGATTTTACTTTCACTCAAATACTATTCCAAGAGTGAGTGCCCACTCCATGCCAGGTGTGCTGGGAATACCGCTAGCTTACATATCAGGGTGAGGGTAAGATCATGAATGAGTCAACAAATGACTTTTCAGTATATCCAGCAGAAACTAATTCCGTGGAAAACAATTAACCAGATGAGATTGAGTGCCCTTTTTTCTTCTCCCTTCTCCAACACTGACACTACCTTGGAAAATCCTGTCCTTTCCTTGTCCTGTCCTTGAGAGGAAAAGTGGCGTAGAGTTGAAAAGGACGGTTTCATTGAACAGATTGTGTGAATTGAATGCATTTATTTTTGGTGGATGGAAGTATTTGCATTAGTTAGATTGAGGGTAGCCACATTTTGTGCTTGTCTCTAGGGTATGCGAGGGAAAGCACTGGGGCTTCTTATGTAAGTCTGATGGCAAAGGTCTTCCTCTGCCTTTAAAATTGTAAAAGGATGTGAGAGGGGAGGTGGTGTGGTCTTCACGTGTGCTTTGCTGTTAACACAGTGATAGATTTATTTTCTTTAGGTAAAGGTATTTTGCAAATAATCTTTTATATCTTACTTAAATACTTCTCTCCCATCTTCCCTTGACTAAGTTTGATATAGTTTAAAAATGGAAAAGAATTAACTTTTTCCTAGAAGTTGGTTACATGGTGTGAGAAAGCAGGGAAATGACACATTTCCCACTTTGGATCAGGCTGGATTGTCCCCACCTGGGGTCAGGCACTGTGCAGTGCTGTCTCATTCTCTGTCCTTAGGATTATTGTGCAGTGAGCGGTTTGAGGGAGACCCCTGTCCTGGGCACGAGCAGAGCACTCACCTGCTCCTACCTGCCATGCCTGTCTTTAAAAGATACTCCTTTAGATGTGAGTCTTGGAGGAAATGTGGATGAGCATTATTTTTGTTAGGAAGGAAACACTAGAGATGAAACCCAAGGCACTGCCTTGTACTGCTCTCTGTTGAAACCACATAGTCCCTAGAATCCCCGTGAATGCCCCAGCCGTCCCTGAAGACAGTCATATAGGGGGAGGAAGAGTCTGCTAAACGGCTTCTCAACTTACACGCGTGCTGAGCACTCTTCCTGCAAACTGGACAGCTTCCTGTGGTGTAAAAAAGTGGTACTTTTAGATACAGACTTTTTGGCACACTTGTAGAGAAGACATTTAAAACTAGATTTGCAGCTCTAGCTTTTTGGATTGAAAACCAAAGATGTTATGTGGCCATCCACATTTTTTCATCTTTAAGTAGCAAGGGGAATGTGTTGAGTTGCAAGTGAACGCTGTCCAGAATGAAGGCCAGCCTTTCTGGTCCACTAGCGGTTTACCATCATCAGCCACGTTTCTCTGTTTATGCAAGGTATTGTTGTGCCCACAGAAGAAAAATGGTAATTATATTTTATTCTAAATTTCCTCTCCATTTTAAATAATTTTACATTCCTCATGCTACGGTCATGATGTTTGTTGCCTCCTAAAATTCATATGTTGAGTGACCTGACCCCTAGGGGTGATGGTATTAGTGGATGGGGCTTTTGGGATGTGATTAAGTCTTGAGGGTGGTACCCTCATGAATGGGACTAGTGCCCTTATAAAAGGGATCCCATAAAGCTCCTTCCACTACAGAAGAGTACAAGGAGAAGCCCGTGGCCCAGAAGAGGTCCCCTCGCTTGACCAGACTGGCACTCTGATCTTGGACTTCAAGCTTACAGAATGATGAGAATAAATCCCATTTTTAAAATAATCCACCCAGTCTGTGGTGTTTTGTTATAGAAGCCTGAATAGACCAAGATTCCTTAGCAAACATTGTATGTGTCAAACAAGTTAGAAAGTGTAGTAGCTGGAGAACTGATTTGGGTTAAAATCTAAATACTTTTGTCAGCTGGGCCACCAAATTGGATTTAAGAGCATCATGCTAGTGTTTTACTTAGTTTCTGTGATTTGAAAATGATGAAGGAGGAATGCAGTCCCTAGCTCCCTGTAAAGTACTGTGAAGAGTTTGGGATTTTACCGTAAATTGTAAGCCAATGGTTAGCCTGTCACAATTTCATGGGTGTTGCAGAAGACATGAAACCCCTGGTTCAGAGACAAAGGACTTTATTGCTGATAGCACAGTAAGCAGCGTGAGCTTTGTGTTTGCACTGACTTTCCCTTGCTGCCATCCCCCAATGCCCCACGTGTAGGGGCCCAGGTGAATTACCTACTGTACATGCAATGGATGTGCATCACAGCTGAGGAACCCAAGTTTAAGAAACCCACATCTTTTATAATGACTGCATGCAAACCCAACCAACATATGTTCCAGAAGGAGACATTATCTATGACACAGGACAATAAACAAATCTGTCCTTTGTTCTTAGAAGGAGACACTAACTTCATCTTTCAGGACTGTTTGCTATACAAACACCCTTGGAATAGATGATCCAGAAGGAAAGTTGTGGGAACAACAGTGTCCTGCAGCGGCATAACATACACATGGAGAATTGCTGATCTGTCTATCTATCTATCTATCTATCTATCTATCTATCTATCTATCTACACACGCGCGCTCGCGCACACACACACACACACACACACACACACATTGATGGTTCCTCTTGAAATCATAAAGCTTTGTGACTTCATCCATTTTTGCCCTTGTCCAACTGAATGTTCCTGACTTTTAAGTTACTTCTTTTTTGTTCTCCTCAAATTACTGACCACTGTCTTCTCATGCTAACTATTATATAGTTCCTTTTTACTCATACCAATTGATGTGTTTTCTGATTCCTTCTTAGACCATGAACATACAGAGGGCATTTGGGTTCAGTATCTAGTACCATGCTTGCTGCTTAGCAGGCTCACTGAAATACATGTTTGTTGAATGAATGGATGAATAAATGCATTCTTGATTCCTGTTCGCAAAAACAAAAATTTGTAATATCTACTGTTTAATCATATTGTTCAAAGGATAAATACAATAAAGCAGGGGAGTTAGTAGGAAATTATTCTAAAATACTTGCAAAGGTATTTCAACTACAAACCTTAGCTGGACCTGGTAAGGTTTAAGAAATGGCTAGGTTTTGCTCCTTTTTAAATTCTCCCATATTGGTGGTGTCAGATTTCAACCCTGAGAATTGGTGCACACTAAGACTGCTAGCCTTCTAGCAGATTTGAGGTAGTGGTGGGGAGATGTTGGCTGTAAAGGAGATGCCATCAGGCAACCTAGTAAGGACTCATGAGCTTATTCCACACTGTGAAAAACCTCTGATGCCAGCTTCTGCAGTTCACTACATTGTCGTGGTCCAGAGGTGAGCAGGACAATGACCAAATCCTTTTTTCTAATTCATGTGCGACTCGATTCTGCCCTTTATAGTTTACATGCATTTCTTACTTTTACTCAGGATAAATTTTCAGCTCAATCCATAAATAAATAGCTCAGAAGAATCTTTGAAATGTGAGTTTATTTTGTAGATTTTGAACTGGCAAGTGGAAATTTTTAGCAGGAAATGATTATTACATTTTAATTGTCAAATAAGTCACATATCTTTTTTGCATTAGCTGAAGAGCAGAGATAATGTTCCAAAATACGAACTTAAGAAAATTACTTTCAAATTTATTTCCTACCTTTTATAAGTTTAGGTAAGAAGAATGAATTGCTAAACTGAAAGAATTGAGGATAAACTTTAAATAGACGATGTATTGTTTACATGTTTGTAAACATAAAAAATATTGCTTTGTTGAGAACCGATTTAAAAGTTTATGAATAGCCTTTGAACATCCCAGCTTGGACCCTACTGGTCCTCCCTCACCCTCACACGGACGCATCACTTAGTGTTGCTCCTCTTTCAGAAGTGACGATGGTGGGCTGGTTACTCGACCAAGTAAACTCCCTCACGGTGGGCTCAGTCTCGTTCCCTCGTTTGCTGCGCTACCAGACACTTACTAGGGAGTCAACAGATACGTATTTAATGATGAAATATAGATTCTATTTCTGGCACTGTTTTTACTGTGAATTGAGGACTGTGCCTTCTTGCTTTGGGAGCTGGTGAAGTTCAGAATACAGCTGCCTACATGATTCAGCTTCTCCCAGCTGGAACATTTCCAGTTTTGGCTCATTTACTTGCTCTCTCCTGGAAGAAGGCTTCGCAGGTAGCCCTTGAATTTGCTCTTTTTGATGTTGCTGTTCATAGACCCTTGTCCTTGACCATGCCTACCTGCTGACTCCCAGTATTAGTAATCAGATTTAATTCCTGACTTTGGGCAATTTATCTTCTAGTAGGGACCCTTTAATGTTCCAGGTAGGACCAAAGGTATGGCAGCCCCATGGCTGAGAAGGGACACAGATTTCTGTTGTGCCTAAAATAATGGCAGCTTCCCAGGGAATAAAAAAGAACTTAAGCACTTTGGGACATTCTACAATGACTTTGGTTTCGAAGTAGGTTCATGCACATATGTACAAATATTGTTCTTTCCTGAAATTTCTAGTTTTAATTTCAACATGAATATTTTAATATATACAGGCAGTTCAAAACAACTTCTAAAGTAAAAAAATGCCAAAGGGGGCACTTATTATTTCTTAAATAGAAACTTGAACATGTGGATAGCGACTAACTTTTTGTACGCAGATTGATGTCACTAATGGAAGCTGATCGGTAGGAGAAACTGCTTCTTTTGATCTTGCATAAGGTCTTAGTTTAACCTGTGGTAAATATTATTTACTGGCTACAAACAGGAACATGTCTTATAATCTGTGTTTTCTCACCTAAAAAGATGGCAGTAATGATCCCTCAAGGTTAAAAATTAGGAGGATCAAGGACATTTTGCAAACTCTCAAGTGCTTTACAAACATTGGGCTGGTGGGGAGCATGGGAGAAGGGGGTGCTGGCGGAAGCTGGCTCATCAGAGACCCTGCTAGAACTTCAGGGACTGGGGCGGTGAGGACCAGAGAGCTTCCCAGGTCAGCCTGAAGAACGGCCAGGTCGGAGAAGGACTGGCCGAGTGCCTCAACATGTCTCCTGCAGGTTTTGTTCACCAAGTGTCCAGTCTTCCGAAACTCACGTGGAAAGCGGAAAGATGGTCTTTAGAAGAAACAGGCTGATTTCTTTCATTATAGGCCTTGTCAATTTCAGATTGGGTATCATTCTGCCTTGAAGTTCTATTTCTCTGTTTGTCTTGAGTTTGAGAGTTAAAAGATTAACTTTATTGTACCCCTGTTCGTTCCTTCCTTCCTTCCTTCCTTCCTTCCTTCCTTCCTTCCTTCCTTCCTCCCTTCCTTCCTTCCTTCCTTCCTTCCTTCCTCCGTAGGTGAGCACCTTGAAGTTAGGGTCTATGTCTTCCGTTTCATTTATTGTTATTCCTAAAGCACCTGGCTAATTATGCAAAAGGTAGAGCTCTGTGGGTAGGTGCTGATTTAATTGGGCTTTATTACCAGGGGATAATTAGGCTCAGTCTTAATGGAGAACATTTAGAAGGACAGATCCACATAAGAACATGGCCCACTTATATTTTAAAGAATGTAGTGTTTCTCTATTTAAAAATAGACACTACTTAGCACATGCCTGAAATAGATACTACTTGTTAAGAGTATGGTAACCCTACATCTGTTGTGTTGAACCTTGGCTACTTGAGAGATAAAAACAGATGATTTGTTTGCTCACTGCTAGAAAATATTCTTTCAGAATTTTTGTTTCTAGAAAGGTCAGTTCCGAGCTGCTGCTGGTGAGTGTGTGGCATCACTTTAGTAGGTACTGGCATCATGCTGACGTCACATCAAAGCCATTGTCTACTGGTTAGCATTTTTCATGTTGGTTTCTCGGGAGTGACAGTCAATATAGCATGGGAAAAATTTCTTGCAAGGACATAGCACACATTTCTAAGAAGAAAAACTACAACAATATCAACTTCACTTTGTATATTTGTAGTCTGGGGGGAAATAACTTTAATCTCATTATCAAGGACTGTCTGGCCCTCACTAAAATTTTCTTTTCTTCTTCCCTGACCCCATGGTTTTCAATTAGTTCTGTTTTATAAAAAGAGAGACTATACTGATATTCTCCCCATAGACATAAATAAGGTTATAATTAATTACTAATGTTACCAGGTCAGGATTCTTGAGGAGTCTTTTAGTAATCAAATGAGGCATAAGATAGAGGAAAGCTGTTTTGAACAAGTATGAATTTAGGATTTTGTGACTTTGTGAATAAACATTAATACGTGGTGATGACAGTATACTTTAAATTATACACTTATTATATATCATATTAAATATGTTAAATTATAATTAGATATATAATTAAGGCATATATTAAATATATTATATATATAAATTGCTAGCTTTTTTTTAGAGCAGTTTTAAGTTCACAGAAAAATTAGGTGGAAAGAACAGAGATTTTCAGTTCACCCCCTTGGCCCTCTACATGCTCACAGCCCCCTTGGCTTGTCAACATCTCCCACCAGAGGGACATATTTGTTATAACTGATGCCCCTACATTGACGCATTATTATCATCCCAAGTTCATAGTTCACTCTTGGCTTTGTGTATTCTCTGGGTTTTGACAAATGTATAATGATGTGGATACCTCATTACAGTATCACGCAGAGAAGTTTCGCTGCTCTGAAAATCCTCTGTGCTCCGCTGGTCATCCTTCCCTCTGACCCCTGGCCACCTCCAATCTCTTTATTGTCGCCATAGTTTTACCACCTCCAGAGAGTCAGAGTTGGAATCATACAGTAAGGTCGCCTTTTCATATTGGCTTCTTTTCACTTAGTAACATGCATTTAAGGTGGCTCTGAGTCTTTTTGGCTTGACAGCTCATTTCCTTTTAGCACTGGACAATATTCCGTGTCTGCATGTTCATTTACCTGCTGAAAGACGTCTGGGTTACTTCCATGTTTTGACAATTATGAACAAAAACGTATGTCTTTAGAGGAAGTCTCTTATACTGTTCTCTTCTAAGTAAAGATTTCTGTAACAATGAAAAGCAAAGGGAATTAGTGTGTTACAGACACCAAGGAGATGGTGAGGAGGAGGTGCTTGGGGGTTGGAGAAGTCGATGAGCCCTGGGACACGGGTATCCTGTTCCCACGTGTCAACTTCTTACCCAGCCTGCAGTGAGCATAGGGCCTGGTCTCCTCCTTCTGGCAGTTAATGAGGTCTCTCTTAGGATTGCCCCAGACACCAGCAGTGTAATGCTTAGACACACACTCTGACCTTATGCGGATGTACCTCTGAATCTTCATGTGAGCATCTCCCATTCTGTGAATTTAAGCAAGTTCCTTCCTGAGTCTCAGTTTTCTCTTGCAGAAAATGTGTCAATAACAGCTTCATGGTAATGTATGCACAAAGCCTGGCCCAGAAAAAGTGGTAAATAGGTGATTGTTATTATTATTACTTATTTTTCTAATCATTATTATTGAACTTATTTTCCAACTTATAACTTTAAAATTCTTTTTCCCCTACAAAATATGAGCTACACGATATGTTTATGTGACTTGTGCTTAGACGAGTGTCTGACACATTTAATGAGAAGCTGTTGAATGAATGAATGAGCTTTCCCAATGAACCGATGGACTTTATAGAAGCTGCCATGTTCCTTTTGCCTGTATTGCAGGAAGACTGACTACAGATTTGCTGTGAAAGAGCATGAATAATAGCAAGTAGTGTTTGTCCATAAATTGAGGGCCACGAATACTGGCAAACTGATTTTATCAATGATTTCTTCTCTAAGTAAATACAGTGAGTAAGGATCTCTCCTCATGCTTGTGAAACCATTCAATTTACTTGTAAGATATTAGAACACCATGTCCTTTTCTGATGGGTAACATGGCAATGGTGGTAAAAAGTTTTTCCTTTTTCTTTGAAAATTGTTTTTGTGCTTTTTTTATTTTTATATTTTAACATCCTTTTTGCAGTGGAAATTTAAGGGTGACCTGATTAACATGAAACACTAAGTTGATGGTAGAAATCTGAATCTGACTGTAATCAGAGAATTGCCAGTGCTGGTGGTCTGTTCATCAACGTTTACTTCCTTAGATGTTTTTCCTGCCTTTGCATCTATTCAAGTCTGTGAATTGTATATTCAAAGTACTGTGGGTTGAGTGGCTACCATGAACAGAGAGCTGTGATGGCCAGACAGACCCCAGCTCTCACGTGGGGGAAACTGAGGCAAAGGCGTGTGTGATACAAGTGCGGCTCCTTCTGCCCATTGCTGAACTGGACGATGTCATGAGCCAAGTGCTGTCACGTTTGGTGGACAAGTAAGGAGGACCAGAGTGCCTGTCACTGGTTAGGGACAGGAGTTCCTAGTTTCTCTCCTGTTGACCTTGCTGCTAGGTTCTGACAACTCTGACTTACAAGCCACTCCCTGAGGCTGATGACAAATAGAGTGTTTGCCGTAACCTCTTCATCTAGGAGAGGACACCACGGAAAGGCAGGCAGTGTCCACAGTGGGGACAACTTGAGTTTCGGTGCTAGACCAGCTGCCGCTTGTCCGTTCTGAGAGATGAGTTGGAAAAAAGAAGTCAGATTTAATGTGAGGTCATTGTCAAGGACATTGCCCTTGGGTGGCATAGTAGCCACAGGACCCTGGTGAGATCAGAGTAGGTTCACCCCGAGGAGCTGCAGGAGAGCGGGGTACATTCTCTGATGCAGTGGGGGAGTGGGCGTTAGCAGCAGAGCTGTGCGGGTGGTTATTTTAAGAGCTGCATGTCACCCTGTGTGTGAGCACAGTGACTGGACACTACCTGAAGAAGGACTACACTTACCTAGTTATTACACGTCCACTTTAATGAATGCTGTTGGAATAAAATACTGAGGGTCAAGGCATAATTTGATTGCAAAATGATTTTAATGCTTTTTTTCTGATGCAGAGAAATTAATGATGGATCACATAAAAGAAGAAAATAATCTTCTATTTTACTGTGTCGCTCATTCTTACAAATCTGACGTAAGATCTTCAAAAGCTGCAATGTAAGGATGGGCTTTTGCCAAACAAATCTTGTGTCAATTTAAGTAAGATGTATTATGCTGGTTTTTGGTTCCTTCTCTGCTGTGTGAGGCCTTCAGTCAATTCAGCTTGGGCCTTTTTAATGTTCTCAAACTGCAGACACTTACGTGCACTTATTTTGAAGAAATTTGCTCAGACATTTTACATATATTTGTTCATTTTACCTATGTGTTCTCACCAAGGAATTCAGTTTGTCTGGGGAGCAACTAAGAATCATTTTCTGATTTGTTCTGTTTTCTATTTATAAATTTCTCATTTTATTTATTTTCAATAGTCCGCACTGATTGGTTCACTTGTGAATGTTTTCCACAATCACACGGCAAGAAGAAAAGCACCAGCCACGTGTACGTGAGGCTGAAGTGGTACCAGTGCTCAGTGAACATTAAAAAGCTAAAAATTGGAAATCCTGAGTGGTGCTTGAAGGCAGTATATTTAGAGCCAATATGCACTTGGGTAGCCTATTAGATGGCAATTTGCACTTTGAATCGTAATGGACGATGATGTTAGAAATAGCGCACCCCTTGATCAGCAGAGTTCTGATAGCCATGTGCCTCTCCTCCCAGCTCTGCCTCAGGGACACTTCTGTCTCTTAAGTTTTAAACACCTGCTTCACTGTTTAATTCCATTTGAGCTATGTCAACTATGCTATTTGGAGAGTGGTTTTTCTCAAAAATTTTGATACTCAAAATGGATATTATGGGCCAGACATATTTGTAATATAATCCACAATATTTAGCACATTCCTTCTAGTTGAGGCAAAATCCACTTACTGCATCTCTGCCAACCCCCGCCCCCCACCAGCTCTTTTCCCAATGGTGGCTTCTTCATCACCTTTCACTGCTTCCCCGAAAGAGAGCTTGCCTCCAAGGAAGGATTGCAGATAGCTGTTTTATGGAGAGCCTGATATTTTCTTCCCTTTTGCACAATTTTAATTAAAATTTAAGAAACTCTTGTGTCTTGGGCCAACACAGCATTTAGTAATAAGCATCTGTAAACAAGTTTTATGAAAAAGCTAACATTTTCTTTTGACCCAGTTTTTATTAGAACCAAAGGAACCCACTGTTGTTAGCTTATTTCGACATTCAAGCCTAGTCTCTTTCTGGTTGGGCCAGAGCTGCCAAAGGACACTTATGGAAGTCACTGTCTGTGTCACTTGCCTGTCTGTGCCCCAGAAAAGCCTGGACCTCAGAAACCATGTGTGAGCTTGCCTGAGATTTCCAGTGTTCAAAAGGGGCTGGTACTCATGAAAATGTTAGTCTGTTTCTCTCTGGAGCTAAATGCAAAATAAATAACAACCAGAAACCATACCAATCAAACAACTGATGAGGAAGCATTTCAAAAGAGCAGTGAAGGCTGTGTGACCTAAAATGCAAAAGAGTATGATTTTTTTTAATCCGATGGTAGATTTCAAATAAACCTACCATCTCTCTGTTTCCAGAGAAAGACTCCCAAATGGGCAAGTTTTGTTCTAGAAGAGAGCAAGTAATTATAAGGAAACACTTGTGTTCTGGGGACACACAGCATTAGGTTATAGGACACATCAATTTAGCAATTGGTTAACCTGAGGACAGCCTCCTATGCAGGTGTGTGGCAGGCATACGCCTCACACAGAGGCTGGTATTCAATAGATACTTGGTTAATTTTCCTGACCTGAGGGCAGTAATGGATAATATGGGCACAGCCAAACAGCAGAATGTAGTGACATTAGAACGTGACAGGCCACAAAGGTCTTTCACAACCAGATTACCTGTGAAAGGCGGTGTGTGTTGTGTCTGGAGTTGTTTCCTGAGTGCTACGGCTTCTACATCCGACAAGATGTGAAACGCCCGGTGGTGTGATCCAGACACGTGGTTATCCCGACTTCAGCTCAGTTCACCTGAGGATGGACTTGGGCAGATTTCACCTAAGGGAGGGGGAAGAGTGGGAGACTCAAGGGAGGCGGGGACGGAGGGGCCGCACAGGTGAGTGCTGGCCGAGTGTCTCCTGCAGAACGTAAACTGCCATAGGCTCTGAGAGAAACCTGGGGCATAACCAGTTTCCTCAGGGTAAAGGATTGAAGAAGAGAAGGATGCTGGCTACCCAGGGTGATTTAATGCTGTATTCGGAATTTTACTCAGTGACACCAGATAAAAAGGGACATGGGGAAATATGAGTGTTGACATGGAAAGTATGAAATTCTACATTTTGGCCCTCACAGAACACAAGATACTCAATTACAAGTATTAGAAGAAATAAGAACTTAGGTTAATCTTTCAAAATAAATATGCAAAAGCCAACAATCTGTTTACCAGCAATAATTGGTTACTATATAATAACATAATGTAATTCCATTCTTGATGGCAGCAAAAATGCAAAAATATCTAAGAATTAACTTAAAAGAATGTGTAGGGCCCATATAGCTCTTTGGTGCCTCTTTATCTTGATGTTGGTTTTCCTAAGGTTTTTGGTCATCAGGTCATCTCGCGAGGCTTTAATTCTCCTGTCTAGGGTTTGTAGTTTTGCTCTCTTTGGTTGGAGTTCATGGCCTGAGGCTGACAGGACTCTGTGTATAGGAGGTGCTCATTTTCTGGTGCCTGCTGTGTGTAGTCAGTCAAGGCAGCTCCCTCCCTCTCTGGCCCAAGTACTCACCCTGGTAGTGTCATCGTGAAAGCAGACACTCCTGTTGCTTGACCCCATGGGGCTTCCCAGTGAATCCCCATGGCTTTAGTTTCTCTTGTCAGTGCATCTGCTGCTTCTGAACTTGGAGCAGCCCGAGAGGCACTACTGTGTTTTCTAGGGATCTTTTTAGTTCATATTTCAGGCTGCAATTTTCTGTGCAGGTGAGGTGATTTCCTTCCTGTCTCTCGATTCCTCACGATTTGCAGCCCGCATGGCACTTTCTTGACTTCTAGCACTTCATGAACATTTTCTTTTTAAATGCACACATCCTTTTTGTCATTCGCAGGCTCTGAAGATGGGAAGAAGAGGCAGCTACATGTGCTCCGATGGCCATCTTGTTCCCGCTCAGGGACAGGACACAAGAGTTCACACAGGGCCCCCTGGTGGGGTTGCTAGATAAGAGACTGGGGTGCCTATTTGAATCTGAACTTTAGATAGACAATGCATAACTGTCTTAGCAAAGATCTGTTTTGTACTTACTCTAAAAAAAATAGAAATATCCACTGCTTATCTGACACTTACATTTAACCTAGGAGACTGTTGTTTATCTGCAATTCAAATTCACTGACAAATTCTGTATTTTATTTACTCAGTCTGGCCATCCCACGCTTGGTGTCTGGTGTACAGAACTGCACTCGCTCCGCAGGTGTGTGTGTGGTGGAGGGTGGAGATGGAGGAGACGAGGACCCACACTGCAGGGACCCGAAACGGGAGTTTAAGGGCTGGATCAAATTCAATGCTGGTAGAACTGAGACCGACCCACATCATATAGGTCAGGTGCTTTCTTGACGCCGACTTGACAATTGTCTTAGTCTTTTCAGGCTACTGTAACAAAAGGCCATACGCAGGTGGCTTATAAACAACAGCAACTTATTTCTCACAGTTCTGGAGGCTGGGAATTCCAAGATTAAGGCAGGGTCTGGTAGAGGCCCAAGTTCTGGTTCATAGACAGCATCTATTCACTGTGTCCTCGTGGGGTGGCAGGGGAGAGAGAGCTTTCCAGAGCCCTTATTATAAGGGCACTGATCCCAATCCTGAGGGCTCCATCGATATCATCAAAGGTTTCACCTCCTAATACCATCCCCTGGGCTTAGGCTTCAGCACAGGAAATTGAAGGGGCACACCAATGTTCAGGCCATAGCAAAAAATATGAATGCTCCCGATAATGCTTAACTGGGACTAAGTGAATTTCTGACAATGCACACATACTGATACTAAGGATGAAGACCACTTCGAATGTGATATCATAGAGTCTGCTGAGTTATAGCTAGTTGTTCGCTTGAAATGTAAAATGACTCTTCAGAAGTATTATCAAAATGTGCTCTTTAATTACAGTTCTTCTGGTGTTTCAATTGAGTATCATTAACTTCAAAGACGTTGAATGTTGACTGTGACAGCTAGCTAACTAGCTATTTGCATACAGCCTCCTGATGACATGCTGAATAAGATTCAGTGTGTTAAAACAAAGGGATCATGTAAAGAATTTTTAATATTTTCCTGACTGCGGGAGGTCAATGAAATAATGTCAGTGACTAATTATTGTTGACATATTTGTGAAATGATCGTAAGAACTATAAACAAAGCTTTCATTTTTGTGTAACAGAGGATCATGCTTTGCCTTAATCTTCGCAATGAGGTCATTTGTAAAACGGTGTACATTTTAATGGTTTCAAGTTGGAAATCTGTTCCTTTTTCCTCTGGAAAAAAATCTGTGGCTGTCGCCAATTCATTTTCTCCTTTCATTATTATTCTCAGGTGACAGAATTTTGATACGGTTCTTCCTGAGACCCCTGCATTGCAGAATGAGTCTGTGAGCAGAGAATTAGCTCCCAGGAATCACCACGTGTAGAGTCGTTTGACTTCCTATCTGTGTATGCACATGTTGGCCATGCTGCCTGTGCCAAGCAGAACAAAGTAATTGACCTTGACATTATCTATATCTCTAATAGGGTTTTCATTCTTTGTCTAATCCCTCACAGCTGCTTTTCCCTCCTCCCCCTTAAGTCTTTGAGTATTTATTATTTTAAAGTGCACTCGTTTTGTAAGTTAAGCTTTTCGATCTGATTTACTTTTTTCTTCCAAACCTTTTGATATATAACAATATAATCTAAGGACTTGAGGAGTACGTACCTGGGCAAGGGTAGACCAGAAAATAAAAGAGAAATAGCACTCAGCATTTTTATGGCAGCATTTGGAGCTACCTTTAAGTGCTTAGCAATTTACTTCCCTGTCTGTCCATTCTTTTTGTCACGCCATGCTTGGTTTTGGTACGTATATTAAGTAAGGGTAGTAGGTACTTTTTAGGCACTCAGAGCTTTGGTCATGCTTTTGTTATGGGTGGTGTTGGCTGTGTTTCTATTCCTTTACTGGTTCCCATTAGCTCTGCAGCCTGGCATGTACTGTTAAACACGATCGTCTGGGTTCCCAGGTAGTTTACCAAGACAGGAGCAGAAACCTTTGCCATATTTGGAAATTGAGAGAAGAGAGTGAGAGTTAGAGACTGAGGGTGGGGGGGGGAGAGGGAGATTGGAGGGGTAAGATGGGGGAGGAGGGGAAGGAGGAAGAGGAGGAAAGGGAGAATGACGGAAGGGAGGGAAAAATTGAGAGACAGTGATGTGGAGAGAGGAGTGGGAAAGACATGGAGGGAGCCCAGAAGAGAGAGAACATGGTGGGAGAGAAGGAGTGATGGAGGGACCCAGAAGAGACCCAGAATTAGACAGTGAAAAGCCTTTGTCAATAAATGCCATTCACAGGCAATCTCTTCATAAGTAAAGTGCTTCTGAATCCAAATAGGTGGCATGATAATTTCATCCAGAATCTTATACCGTAGGATCACAACAGGAGGAAATGAGCAGTCTTCTGAGATTTGGATGGGAATTAATATGTGTTCTTTATGAATTTTTGAATGCCTAAGAATGCCGTAAAGGCAAATGGAGAGAGTGAAAGGAAAGAAGACCCATTTACTTTTCTAGAATAAATGATAACCGGCCCAGTGTGTCAGGAGGGAAGCTCCTACAGAGCAAGTCCGCAAACCTGAGCCTTTCAGTTCCACTTCTTTGGCTGGTGGTTTTCTGTACTGAGCTGGTCCTCACCTCCTGAGAGCCAGCTGTGCGCACTTCTGCCCATCTCCACATTCAGGGGCAACCTGGCTGTGGTGGGAGCATTTACACTACGGAAACTGGCAAACACTACACATCAGGGCTCTCTGGAAAGCCGATCATTAAACATTGACCAGTATACCACTGGATGCCCTGCCAGTGCCCTGTATCCATGGTACTTGTTATTGGATGCCCACAAGGGCTGTTTTACCTCCCATCCACCTCCCACCCAGAATGCTGACCTCTAGGGATAGTTGCCTGAATAATGTCTTGTGCTCTTGATTTCTTTCATTTTCCTCCATCAAAATGTATTTGCCCCCGGTGAGTGCCATTGCTGTGAGCTGCTGCTCTCATTGGATGGCCCCTGATGTAAGGCCCCTGTGCTTGTGTTGAATGGATAGCATATTTTTCCTTGGTGCCATGTGAAAACATGGCAATGATCTGGATCTGCCCTGGGGTCAGACAGATCCATAAGCTAAGTGGAGGGAATGTCCGACCTCATTCAGCCTACAGGTCACAGTGCTGTCATCTGCATCCCCGCGTGCGCCACTGGCCTTGGTGAACACAACTGAAGGCATGTTAAAGGACAAAAGAAAAGTGTCAGGTTGACAAATATAATTGTTGGGGTCAGTGACATTTCATGGAGGAGCGGAGACTCTTTATGTTTTGTTTACTGATCCATTAGTTCAATTTCGCTGCAACAGAAATGGTTTGGAGATATGATTTCCGTTTTGTGCCTCCATCAGGGGCGGTTGACAGACCTGGCATTGCCAGGGAGGCTGACATAGATGTGCCTCTGCATTAGAAATCTTCCTTAGGGGTGGCCCTGCTTTTTGTTCAGATAGGAAGACCAGTCAACGATCAGCACATCTTACAGAACTTTGCCAGTGGTCGTTAGTTGTTGGCCTCGTCTCTGTGAGTTGGCCTTCTGCGGCAGCTCGGAGCTTTCCGGCACCTCTGTTGTTATACCGGGCCTCCAAACCAATGAGTGGAACCAGAAAGTGGAAAAGGAGAGAGAAAAAGGGGAAAGGATGTGAAATACAGACTAGAAATAGAAGAGCTAAGGTTGTTAAGTGACTAAAAAAAAGAAAAAGCCATCTACATCTCTAGCAGTTGAAGCAGAAATCTCTAAAATTTCCAATAGTTTGTCATAATGAACAGAATTCTGCAGGTTTATGGTCTTGTTAGTGATGGTCTTGTGTCCCTCAGTTTGGCCATCATAGTTTAATGGCTCAGAGAAGACTCTGTCTGAATCGGCAACTAGAGGCTGAAAGGGACGCACTCCTCATTGTGGCCTGGGCCAAAGTAAGCCCCTCCAAAAGGGGCCACTTCAGAGACTGTACTTCTTGTACCCTAAATTGTCAGCTAAGTGTAAACATGAATGATGCTTCGTTAATGACACCAGACAGATATTTTATAACAGGTTCTCCAGTTTCTTAGTGGTTAAGGTAGGACAGTTCTTCACTAACAGTAATAAACTGTGGCTGCCTCCAGGTCCATGCATCTAAATTTCCCTGGTGTGATTCATTCCTGTCTTGCCCTGCGCTGAGTTTCGAAAGTTATGAAGGAGTCGAGCAGTGAAGGCTGTGGCTGACACGTCTGATTTACACACTTCTCGTGCTTCTCTCTCTTCCATGCGCGGCGGCTAAGTTATGCCACTCTCAGGAGCTGGGCTGGTTTCCCTTCTCCGCAGGCTGGAGGACCATGGGTACTGTACTCTTCCCTTCGAGAGGCAGTAAGAGCAGATTTGTGGTGTACAGTCTTCTTGATTAATTGAAGAATACACATGGCTTATTCATACTCACAAAAGCAGGGTTGCCACCAAAAACGACTCTAATTGGCTAAATAAATAACTCTAAGATTTTATTGCCTGCAGCCTGGATGTCCCTCCAGATCAGCAGCAGCTAATGACTGATTTGCCTCAGGTAGTGAATATTCTCCAGTCCGATGTAAGGAGCCCCGTGACTTATTTTGCTAACTTAGGGCTTGTATCATTAAACTTTCAAAACAGGTTGGGATTCAGCAAGATTGGAAACATGAAGTGATTTTTCAGCACTGTAATTTTTTAATAGACAAAATTAAATTTGTTTGTTTTTCTATGGCCTAAACCTGGAGTTCTTAACTGGTGGTGAGTTTGCCTCTCAGGGGACATTTGGCAATGTCTGGAGACTATTGCAGTGGTCCCTTGGTGTGTGTGTGTCTGCTGGTGGTGTCCAGTGGGTACAAGACAGGGATGCTCCTAAACATCCTGCAATGCACAGGACACCCCCAACAGAGAATGATCTGGCCTCAGATGTCAGCAGTGTGGTGGTGGAAAAACTTTGGTTTAAATACATTCTAAAGAAGAAAAAAAATGAGCACTTGTTAGGGAGATTCCTGGGTGGGCACCTCGTTCATTCTTTCAGTTAAGAGGTAGTTTGTTAGACTCCATGCTGGTGAGGGGCAATGTTGTTTAGTGGGTGAAGGCTATCACCTCGACGCCTGTGGAGGTGGTGTTAGTGGGGACCGGCCACCTCTAGGACGACGTCCAGCCTCAGGTGCCACTCAAGAAGAATAGACTGTACTTATGATTCATGGTTGGAATAGATGCTACTTTCATGCTGTATTCTTGCTGTGAAGTGAGAGATGATGCCAGAATAGGGAACTTACACAGGAAACCCTGCTGCATATTGTTAATAATGATCACTTCAATCAATTATTGCACTTTATTCATAATCCTAAAAAATTAGTGTCATGGACAAGGAAACCGCGGCTCAGAAACGGGAAGCGGCATGTCTGGCACCCCCAGCTGACATGCTGCAGAGCCAGCAGCGCCCGTCCCACGCCCTCTGCTCTGTGTCCTCCCTTTACACCAATGGGAAGAGAAGCCACTCTGTTACTCAAAGGATAGCAGGTGTTGTTATTTCTGAAAGTTGTGGTATGCTATCTCACTGAAAGTTTTAACAAGGGATAATGGAGAGTGCTAACTGCTGAAATGACAAGCACACATTTAAAAATAATGAGGAGCTTGGCTAAGGTTGTGGACCAGTTAGACTGATTCAGCTTGAGAGGCACAGCAGCGTGTTTTGGGCTCTCAGGGGCCTGGAATCCCGACGCTTAGAAAGTCCCTCCCAAGTGCTTAGCGCCTTGCTTGGCATGGAGGCATCATATAGTCTTCAGTAGTTAGCAAGGAAATTCAGAAAGCAGCTAACAGTATAGAAAGGCGCTCCTAACTCAGGAAATGTAAATTAGCAACTGATTTTCACCTATTGGGTTGGCAAAGATAAAATAAAAACCGAAATCCCCAAGGTGTGCCAGCGTTGACAGCAGTTTTGGAAGTATCTGTGGCATTAACTGACCTGGCAAGTCCATGTCTAGGAATTTATCCTGTATTTATTTCCACCTAATTGTGCAATGGTAGAAGGTGTTTATTTCCTTCGTATTTTTAGGAGTGCAAAAAACCTAAATGTCTGCAAGGAGAGACCTGGTTAAATAAAATAAGGAGTGATGCATGGTCTTTAAAAGGAATGGAGCAAGACTGTACTTTCAGGGATCATTTCTATAGTCTGTTAAAAGGAATGGAGCATATCTGTTTTGCAAACCTGGAAACATCGGTGGTGTATTGAGTGAATGAAGTTGATCATAAAACAGCATGTGCCATCCCTTGTGTATGCAGTTGGCCATAAGTACATGGACTGTGTTAGAAAGAACACTCACCAACATGTGCTCATTTGGCCACCCCCATGCAGTGAATTGGATTGGGGGTAAGGAAGGGAAGTTCACTTTTCATTTCATATAATTCTGTTTTAGAGATGACTACTATATATTCACTTAAAATGGAAAACCTTTTCATTGAAAATACATGAGCACCTGTTTATTGAGCACCTATTAACTGCCAGCTGCTCTTCTGGGCAGTGAAAACACAAATACGGATGAGTCATTTCTCCTGCCACAGAGTAGCTTCCAGTCTAACGTTTATACCTACTGGCCAAACCCCATTTTCTGTTTTGGATTCTTAATTACTTCGTTGCTCTGGACAATTAGGTTAAAATAGAAATAAAATCATTTGGTACTATGCAGGTGAATTATTTTTCTGCATATTTCTAAAATAATTTTTTGAGTATTATGAAATATAAAAGAAATGTTATTTTAGGTCTGAAATGCCTGCAATGGAGAATGTATTCATGGAGAGCCGACTACGTGATAGGCTGCAGGAATATATTGATGAGTAAGAAATATGTGGGCCTTTCTTTTTAATGTACAGTTGAGGAAACAGGAGACAAATTAAGAGCAAGGACTTGAATATGATGTCATTAAAATGAAGAAGAGGGCTGTGGAGGAACTAGGCGTGGTGAAGATATTTGACAGGCTGTCCACAAGAGCCTCTCTGAGGGCAGGGCGTTTATAAGTGGACATGAAGAAGGAGAGAATCAGTCGTGCACAATGAGGGGAGTTTCCAGCAGGTGAGAAGAATGAGGTGGGAAACAGCTGGCTGCATTTAAGGCTCCAGTGACTCATGAGAGTTGGCTGGAGTGAGGGCAGGGCAGGTAGGAGGGGCTGGCAGGCAGAAGGCAGATGGCCCTGCTTTTGGCTGTTACCACTGTGCAGAGTGGAGCAGTCATTTCTCCTCGATGACGGAAACAATTCTGAGATGACAGGCAAATCAGGTAAACTTAGAAGTAGAAGATTGAGTCCACAGCACATGGTGGGTGTCCTCTCCCAATTACCTAGTAAGTGGATAATCTTTAAAACACATACAAACTCTCTCAGGTGAAGTACCGGAATGTCCTAAAACAATTGGTAAGGTGATTTTCAGATATGTCTGTTTACACCTTGGTCTTTCTCAAGCCACACTGCTGTTTCCTGGTGGGAAGGTCTGCCCTCGCCTTTGATTCCTGTCTATCACAGCTGGTGTCCCTGTGTGTCTGGCTTTTCCCTCTGAATTCCTTTAACTTGCAGATGTTTTGGCTTGGACTTGCCCTCAGGCTCAGGCGTCATCCAACTTGGCCTTGGCCAGGTGTGCAGGAGGTGCTCTGACTCGTTAGGAAGTCCTTTCTGCCCACGGAGAAATTTGATAGTCAGAATCCTACCCTTAGGGACTGAACTCTTCACCTGAGAGAGAGCTGCTTTCTCTCCCTGTCCACAGCTTTTATCAGCGCCTCCCGTATCATATTTGCCACCATTTTCCTAGTACTCCTCTGTCAATGTAACATGCACCATGAAACTGCTGCTTACAAAGAGATTCTTCAGTTTTTTTGTTATTATTTTAAATGCTTTACATGACTAGGTGACCTAGCTGTTCTTTCTCTGCTGAATTTTATCATTCATGTAAATTATGGGAATAGACCAAAAAAAAAAATGAACAACTTAAAATACAGAGCAAAGAAATGGTCACGAGTAAGGAAATGATTTAATAAATAATGCTGTATAAATTACATGAATATTTTGCAGTTGTTAAAAATCCTGCGTTTAAAGGATTTTTAATTTATATGCATGGAAATGTAACTTAAACATAACTTAAATAAATACCAATTCTATATAAATTTATGTATTACATATACATGCTGTATATAGCATATTTTTATAAAAATAATTAGGAGTAGATAAAAGGCTGCAAAGAAATGCACCAAAAT
>VMDR010007436.1:26033-40665 GCA_007922815.1 Macrotus californicus | reverse complement strand
TATCATGTATACACACACACACACAATTGAATATGTTTTGAAAATATGTCATGTCTTTATAGGAAGAAGAATTTGATCTAAAAAGATACACAGGGTAAAAGTGTAGGAAATCTTTCTGAGGATATGAAAAGAATGGATGTGTATATTCAGTTCTTACAGATAATAGCTGTGGGGGTTATAAAATAAAGCTAAATCAAATTGATTGGCAGCGAGGGAGAAGTGATATTAAAGAGAAAGAGATAAGAAAGGAAAATCATGTCTATGGTGATACACTATAGAAATAATAAAGTAATTATAGTGAAGACACTATGGGAATACCCAGCATGTATAAAGGAGGTGCTAGGGGCTACATGAATATTATTTAAAGTTCATTGGGAAAATGAGCTGGATGCCATAGAAGAATGAAATTAGGTACTATCTTATCTGCTGGATTTATAACTGAGCCAAAGTTTTGCATTATCAGTATCTTTTAAATTAAACTACAGTAAAAGAATTTCTTGTTTAGACACATGGTCCTCAGTTAACATCATCAACAGGTTCTTGGAAGCTGCAATTTTTAAATGGAATGGCATAAAGGAAGCCAAATTGGCCCTATGCTAATTGATATAAACAAGAGTTAAGCTCCTAAGACATATTTCTAGTCACAAAAACATCAGCAAACTTCTAAAGACCCAAAGCACTTCTAACATTAAACACTAAAATAAATGTACATACACTTAAGAGAGATAAATAAAAACAAGTAAGACCATCATTTTCCAACAGAATCAATCCCGTTCACTGTTCTGAGTGGTGGGAGCCTCTCCCGGCAGCTCAGGGCACAAGGCGGGACCCACCCCAGACCGGACGCCCTCCCATTGCTGGGCCACTCACACCCACACTCACTCATTTGGGGACAATGGGGACACACCAACTAACCTCATGTGCATATCTTTGGGATGTGGGAGAAAACCCATACAGATATGCGGACAAAGTGCAAACCCCACACAGGCAGTGGCCCTGCCCCAAATATATTTTCTTTCACCCGCACTGACGTTTGTTATAATGAAACAACATTGAATTAAGCAATGTTACCTGAGGACCTGCTGTACTCAGTTCAGCTGGAGAATCGTTTAATTCCACTACGGGTCTGTATAATTAACTTAATTCAAATTATTCAGCACTGTTACTTAGTAGGGAACCTGCTCTGTATCACTGGTCCTTGACTATTTTAGGATACTTGTCTAGGAAATTGAGAGAAAAAAACTTCTGTAGTGTTTGCCATTTGTATACCGTGTATGAGTAGTCAGAAATATACCCGCATACATGAAAGAGGTCACAACTCTACTGCAAAGGAAATTCTCCTCTGGCCACATATCACTGCTCCCATAATAATAATTCAGGACATGGAGAAAAATACGAAATAACTCAAGAAATTAAATTCAAATCAGGCAACTCAATTATGAAATGAGATAAAATTTCTTATCTCATTTGGGTGTGTCTTCCTGTCTCTCCTTGTACTAATCTATCTAGATCCTGTAAACTTGAAGAGAACATGGACTCAGAATCACAGCAGCCAGCGTAGCACAACTGGTAATTACTGCGGTCTCTGACAGAACAGCAATCTCTGTGACAGTCTCTAAGCAGAAATGGGTCGGCTAAACATCTGCCATACCTAAGATCGTTCTGTATCTGCCTCCCTTTATTCACCTCCCACGTGACATAAAGAACTCTCCCAGGTTCCTTGTGTTACACAGAGTTTCAAGGTTACCGCCTTTCAGGTGTAGACTATGATGCTCATATGTCAAAGAAACAGCAAGAATCATCTGACAGTTGTTTCTGTCTTTTCTTGTTCAATATTAGTCATTTTCTTGACATGAATACTGAAAAATATTTGTGGTTCAATTTCCCATACTTCTGCCAAACCCATACCTCCCCACCCACCTGAAATAATTGCACTCAGAAACAGGCAAACGCCTGACAATAGGAACACGGACTCGAGCGTCTCACTGCAGTCAGTCACTTGTTCTGATGGCGCTGGAACCGACAGGACTGAGCGGAACTGAGAACAAGATATTCTGTGCCTTCCTCAGTTATGGGATCGTGCAAGGATGCTAATACGTTTAATGGGCGGTCTGAATTAGATGATAAAAATATGGACCTCTAGAGATAGGGACCTGTCAACAGAACAAAAAAGAGATTAAAGAGTACTATTCTTTTGAGTAACTTTGGTCTGTTTTTTGGGAAATAGCTGTAAGGTCAGTCAGATGACAAAATAATATGAGTTGCAAAGACACATAAACACACGTCCCTAATCAGAAGTGACTGGGAAAAAGAAGTGATAAAGTACTCATAGTAGAATTATTAAGTCTCATGAATAAGTGGGTTTTGACAACTTTCCCTTTATCAGTGTGAATATCTCTCCATTGTCAAGGGCAATGGTAGAATTTAAAATACTGGAATCTTTTATTTAAAAATGGAGGCACATAATCAGTTAAAAGTCCAATATTTTAAATTATGTATATAATGTTATCAGGTGAATAAAAAATATAGTGCTTTTTAAGATTTTATTTTTATTTATTTTTAGAGAGAGGGGAAGCAAGGGAGAAAGAAAGGGAGAGAAACATCAATGCAAGAGAGAAACATCAGTCAGTTGCTTCTCACAAGTGCCCCAACCGGGGACGGAAACTGCAGCCCAGGCGTGCGCTCCAATAGGGAATCAAACCAGTGACCTTTTGCTTTGCGGGACGACGCACAGAGTCATCCTGGTCACAGCGGTGCTTTTCTTTTGTTTTATAAGTAAGAAGACAGTAAGTGGGCAATAAAGTAAGTGTTATGAAATAGCCTTTCTCACCTGGAATAAGTCAGTCATGAACATTAAGCTGTTTTGTGGTGGAACAAAGGCACTACAAGTTCAAGTCCACTAAAGCCATTTCTCGATGTTCTTAAAATTGTTGGAAATGGCGTCTCAAGTGGATGAAAAGAAATACATAGATGTCTACAAAGGCTGACAAGGAAAATTTCATTTCCTTGTGTTGAAGTCCATGTGTTGTTGTTTAGGAATTAACTTGAGGCTTCTGAGCCTCATTGCATTTTGATAACTGGCCTTTGCGTTCATCTTCTTTAACAAATAAATGGCTTTGATTCATTTTAAAAAAGCAAAGATCAAACCAAATTTCAAAATATTTTTACAGATTTGCACTTTTTCATGCAAATAGTTATACAGTTAGTTATTAGATAACAAAAATTACTTTATCATCTCAGTATTTTTTAAAATAACAACTTACATGGTTATTGTTTTCAATGTCTTTTTTTTCCATTTGGTTACTACATTGAGTTAAGTTATATTCACTAAGTTTTTTCCATAGATAATTGAATAAATTCTTGTGCTACCATGACTTGTCAGCTCTGAAGCTTTCCACACCTGGCTTTTACTCTCTTCTCACCTGAGTATGGCCTATGCACAAAGATCGATTAGCAATGGGATTTTAATGAGTGACATAAGGAAGAGGAAGCTTACAGTCTTTATTCAAGTTCAGAATTCATGACGATTATGGAAAAGTACAACACAAGGTTTTTTCCAACAGTGAAAGGCATAACAGAGATGGAAAAAAAAAGAATGAATGAAATGTTCAGGTTTTCGGATGTTAAATGATTGAAACAGTTTCTATTTAAATGCAAATTTGACTTTTTAAAAGATGGGACTACCAGTAACTGCACCCTAAATGGTAAAATGAAAATCAATTTGAAATATGGAATGAATAAAGTATATGTGGACTTTCTGGGAATAATTTTTTATTATGAAAACCCTGATGCATTTTCCTTTGCTCAATCCATCTTAGACTTTGGACAGCTATGTCTAGGATGAAATGCAAACATTTTTTAATTTGTTTAAGCACAAACATGGTCGGCTCGCTAGAAGCTTCCTTGTTCATTCAAATCAGATTTCGCAAAATAATCATCAATAGTATGATGTATGTAAAGTACAAGACCTAATATAAGAGTTTTAAGTGCAGCATCCTAATGACCAGTAGTCACTATGTGTTTTTTACGATGTTGGGAAAATCACTTTTAAGAAATGGAAATCACTACATTCTATTGATTCCAGAACAGAATCTTCAGACATAAGTCAGCACAGTTGACACTTTCAAATACATAAAATGTGACATCTGCTCTTACAAATGCACTACACAGACTGTAAATCATCAAGGAGAAAAACAGTTCAATGTCATTGCAGCCACTGTAAGCTATGGTTTACAACGGAGAGATAAAAATAGTCGTACTGTCTCCGTGACATCCAAACCGCTTTTCTATTGCAGTAGTCCGTGTTCTAATTTATCTCTGTGGTTGAATAACACACAATCAATTGTAAGCTACTAGTGTAGTTTGATTCCAGTCAACTGCAATTTTCTGTAGCTTTATCTTTTCCCCACTGAGGTGATAGTGTGTTGAGGTAATATCCACAACACACTATCTCAATTTTTGTGGTTGCCTAAGTATGTCAAGCTTCTAGGCACCCTTCGAAGCACTAATTTGTGGCGTTAATCCACCCATGAAACACATTTAAAACACAATACAGACATTAATACGGGTATGCATTATAATAACTGAAGACCTATAATCCACTGGAAAGAGAAGTTTTTATGAGGCTTAAAGTAAGATCAGAAAGAGCATGATCTTTGTACAAGATTCCTGGTTCCACCACTATTTAACAATGACAATTGAAGCATTTTATTTAACCTCTCGGGTAAAATCAGCTAGTTCATCTGAAAAATGGGATAAAAATTCCTGAGGCAGTTTTAAAGAATAAGTGGAATAATCTAAATACCTAATACAGTGCTTGACATATACACTGGGCAACATAGGAAATAGTGACTATTATTGTTAACGTCAGATTATTTTTCATTATTATCATTGTTGGCATAATAAAATAGAACACTTCTCTGTGGCTATAGTAAATAGCAATGTTGGTGCACTCATTCCAGTATTGAAAGCAATCCAGCATAGTAGCCTATTCCTGGAATATGTGATCATATTTTGATTTTAGTTTGCAAACAATACTAATATTGAAACATGTTCAGAAATTTATTTTGTTTAATCTTAACATGAAAATGTAATTTTCATAAGTGGGTTTTAAAAATTCTATAATGAAAATGATTACAGCCCTGGCTGGGTAGCCCCGTTTGTACAAGCATCATCCCCATAAGCCAAGGTTGTGGGTTCGATCCCTGGTCAGGTCACAGAGAGGAATCAGCCAATGAATGCATAAATAAGTGGAACAACAAATTGATGTCTTTTTCTCTCTCTCTCTCTCTCTCTCTCCTTACTTCTCTCTCTCTAAAATCAATAAATAAAAATTTAAAAACAGCAAATGACTATAGCAAGTATTACAACCTAGCTATTATGTATTTAGGCATATTAAATAGACCTTAAAGGAAGGTTATACTTTCTATAAATTAATAATTGCTGGCAAATGGTATCCTATACATATTAATTAAAATTTTATCACATTTTTCACTTGTTAAATAATAACATTAACATCTTGGAAAAGTAAGACTTATTACAACAAAATACAGCTAAATAGTTTTCCAGTAGAATTCGTTACATAAACAGCAACATAATCACCAAATTTCTATGACTGTTTTTTGTTTTTTTTTAATGAGCACAAAATAATGAGAAAAGACCTGCTAATCAAGCTGGGTTTGAGAATGACAGACGTGTCCAATGACAGCCTTCTTGGAACTGAAACACCGTGCCTTTTCTGTTTCTGCACAGTGCAGCAGTGAGGCTCCAAGCCCCGCCTCCCGGTGCCCGCTGGCCCCTTGGCTACTGTTGAAAGGGAACTGCTGTCCCGGGTGAATGTAAAGCTATTAGTTTAGCAGTTCCGATGCATTTTTTCCCCTCAAATCTTTTTTACTAGGAAAGCAGCACACCCCAGGCTGTGTGCTTGTCAGACCTTTACAGGTAGGAGCCTTTGGCTGTCCTTCCTGCCTCAGTTTGCAAAATATGCACAGTCGTTGTCTAAAGCTCTCCAGTTCACATGCTTTTGCTTATGGAGACATTTTGCATGAATTCCAGACCTTCTAATGTTTGAATAAGCAGGTAATGCATTTCACTTTCATTTGTCAGAAAACAAATGTTCTTTGAACATTCATGTTTCAATTCATTGTGCCTTGGCTGCTTTTATTTAGTGGGAAAAAAAAACACAACATTTTACATATAACTCTGAAGCCTCTGTGCATTGCACATATATGAGGGAACACACACTGTGGAATTTCTGAGATAGAATAAAAGAAATAGTTTCAGAAAAACCAGATGCTGTTCCACTAACTCACTGGGTCCTATCACTGGCTTTTAAAAGAATACTATGCCCCATGGATTTACTTCCTCTTTTAGCAAAGTAACTGCTGTGCTATTGTGATGGACATTCTCATTGGAAGAAGGGAAGTGATGTAGGGAAGACAACAAAGTTGTGCTTAGGTATATGCTTATGTCTTTTTGACCTGAGTCTATTGTCAAAGACCCAAGATCGCAAGCTTATCAAGGACACGTGTGTCTTCTTTTCTATACTTTATATTTCTCCCAAAGGACCTAGTCTGTATCTTACCCTCTAGTAATATTAATTAAATATTGACTTAATAACAGCTACCTTCCCTCAAACATAGTATCTACCTTTGGCCTTAGGTATACACTGGCTTTTAATTCTTGAGATACTTAACATTACATAGCTAATTGTAATTAGTTAACCAAAATTCAGAATGAATGGGATACTTTTGTGTATAGACCTCCCTCCAGATCAAACGAATTACTTGGAGAGAGAAAAAAAAAAAGCCCACTTAAGGACAGGTATTTCAGCTGTGTCTTCTCATGCTTAAGTTCCAGTTCCCCCATGAACCCTCCTTCCTAAGACTAGAAGGCACAGCTGATTGCACGCATGAGCTTAGTACACACTTGCTGGTGGATTGAATCACGTTGGAATTGGGCAGCAAAATCCTGGACTGTGGAGATTCGGAAGAGCTAGATATCCCTGAGCAAGCCACCCTGGGCCTGACAGCAGTGTGTCCAGCCCCACGCCTTCTCCCGGCGCTCACGAGACAAACCACTTCCCAGATGTTCTCAGCGCGGTCAGTGATCCCCACTGCTCTGCGGGAGACTATGGAGTTGTCCTAATTTTTTTCAATTATGCTACTTTTTTTATCATGTCCTGTCATTTGACACAGTTCAATGAAATTCTTTCTTGCAAAATTAATTGAACCTACTGGAAATGTCTAAAAGTGGTAGGAAAAAAAAGAGAAATGACACATATCAACAGCAGTGTACGAAGTTTTCAGTAGAAGGTAACGTGTAGTTTTTAATGTAGTTCATGGGGCTGGTTCTTCACTAGGTACCAGAGTCTGAGGACAAAAGCGTACACCAAGGTGTGAACTAAGGACCATGTTCAGAGGAAGTACGAAGGGAACTGAAACATCCAGTTGGAGATGGAAATCAGTGAACCCGGCTGAATAATGATATCCGATTAATGTAATGGGTTTACTACCAAGTCACAATTTCAGAAGGAAGGAAATCTATTGTTGAAAAGCACAATGGAATCTCCTCCAATTCTTCCTTGAATACTGTGGGGTAATATCAATCAATCAATCAATAAAAGTAGTGGTGACATTTTTGGGCAAACTTGACTAATCATTCTGTCCATGAAACTGTATCACATGCTGACGTATTTAAATATTGTCTAAAGATATTAAACTACATGGCTAATAACAGTGGTAATATATGCGATAATAGCCTTTTTGAAGTTTATCAAAGAAGGCCGAAGGTTCTCAGCTATACTACTGATACCCTAATTGAGGCAAAGATTTCTTTCTTAAAAAGATCGTAGTTACTTTAAATTTAGCATTTTTCCACGCATTTATCTTTTCCTTGCTTCCAGTGAATTTGAATTTGAACTCATGATTGTTTGGATGTTCAAAATAGAGAAAATATACTATACATTTTTTTATAGATTAAAATTATTTCTTTTACTCTTTGTCTTTTTTGTCAAATGAGAACAGCTGTAATTGGAGTGATTTTCATTTCCTCAGGTCAATTGGTAAAAGACTGGTTAAATTATCTGTGTATTTGTTTGAATGGGGGGCTATACTTGATCCAGATTTACAAGTTGTTTAATTATCCACATTTTGAGGCTAATTTCGTGGTAGAATGAAATATCTTAAAGAAAACGTACAGGTTTAAATTGCTGCCTGTTCGACAAGATTGTTAATGGATAAATGGATAAATAGGAAACAGTGAGAGTTTCACTGAATGAACCTGCCTTTTAGTAAAGGAAAAACATCTGCGTTAACTCACACCACGCCCTGGCAGAGGGACTGAGGGCTGCTGATTTGTTTTTATCTGCTAGGCCCGCCCCAAGCCTCGAAAGGCCCGGCAGTTCTCATGACAGGCCCCTGTCCAGATTGGTGCCTCTTCATCTGAGGGTGGAGCCTTCTAAACATAAACACTTTTCCCCCTGACCAAGAGCCATTGCGCTAAAAATGACATGAGACCGAATGACCAGTCATATCCTGCAGAGTTCACTGGAAATGAGAGAAGTGTCTCAAGGCGGTGGCCTCCTCAAGGTGGAAAAATTTCTCATGGTGGCTGTCTGATAACATTTTCCCTTGGAAATCTCATTGGCAAACCACCCTGTCAGGGTGTAGAGATGGCCGTAAATATGGCCACCAATAAGTTAATTGCTTAACAGAATTTGGTACATTACAAATATTCAGTGAGCTTTGCTTAAAGCTACAAGCAATGCTTTTTCTTGGGGAGCATGAAGGGAGGGGTGGGGCCAGAAAGATTGCAGTTGGTTTTGGCTTAAATTTTGTTTAATTTTTCTTCCCTTCCTCTCTACCTCTCACCTTTCCATCTTTTCTTCCCTCTTCCCTTTTTTCTTTCCTCTCTCCTTCCTGCCTTTATTCATTCTTGCCTTCCTTTCTTCCTTTTATTTCTCAGTGTGTACCCACTCTCACCTCCCATCTTGTACTCTTCCGGTTTTTCTGCCTCCTCTTTTCCTCTCTACCCCTTTCAGCCTTCCACACTCTACCTGCTTTTTCTTCTTTACTTCTCCAAAGGTAAAGGGTGTCCTTTCCTTCTCTACCACAAGCATGGGTCACGATTTCAGCGTAACCAAATAAAAAGCGACCAACTCCCATTTTTGCAGCTTTTGCTGCCATTTAAACTCATGTGACTACTGCATTGTAACTGCAACAGAAGAGAAATAGACAAGAAAGATGCAAATAAAAAGTGTATTAAAAACTCTGTCCAGCTGCCAGTAATTTGTAATCCAGATTGGGAATAAACACGGAAGAAAAATAGGATGTTTTCTTTAGATGTGGAGCTTTAGTTTGATTTGGAAGATTGGAGAGCTACAGAAGTTCTATCAAAATTACTCTTGATTTTTTAAAATGATCTTCAAAGTTTATCTCTAACATTCAAAATTGTGTAGAATTTATGAGCATTGGCTCTCGTGCTAGGTCTGCATTCACTTTTGAGTTCTTCCACTTAAGCCGTTACAAAAACAAAATCACTTGCATGCATTACATAAAATCTGGAAGCCTGAGTTTTCTCATGAATAAAATGAGCATACAGAGAGTACTTAATCAAAAGATTATTGCAAATATTAAATGTCATAGTACAAATAAAATGCTTAGTAAGTTGCCTTACACTTAAAAAGCTGGTCACAAATGTGAGCAATTCTTATGACCATTATTATTGCTATATTTTCAAAGATGGCCATGGAAGAATTTAAAAATTGGAAGAGAGAGTTAAAGTATTTTGGGTGGGGAGCTACTGATATTAAAAGACTGCATATAATTTAAAGAATGAAGAGGCTAACCAAAATTGAAATGTAAAATTTGGGAAGGTTTTATTTACAGTCACCTGCAGAAATCATGGCGCAAAAGGTTAGAATGGGATTGGGATCCCAGCTGTGTCACCTGATAAGTGTGTGAGATTATGGAAGCCATTTAACCTTTCTGAATCTCGGTCCTCAAAACCCTCTTCAACACTACTGGGATAATAATGCCAACCCCATGGAGTTATTGTGAAGGTCAAATATAAAAATGTATTTGACAATGCTTTGTAGAGAGCCTATTCTATCATCCCCAATAGATGCACTAAGGGAATGTAATTGTATTTCTCCTGTAGTCACACCCCGATTAAAAACAAATGAAAGATAAATGAGAGGACTGTTGGGGTTTTTGACAAAGGATCGTTGTTCATGTCACCTCCGTCGGCCTCCCTGATAAAGTCCAGGTGGCCAGTATGTTTGTCCATTTGCATAGCTGAATCATGGTCTTAACAATCGTCGATAGTAAGAAAGGGTGTTTCTCATCACTGCTTTTTGAAATGAAATAAAGCCAGCACCTCTGGGAAAAGAAGTTTGCCTGGATAAAGGAAGAACTCATGGAAAACCATGAAGCTAATTTCAAATACATTGTATTTTAGATCCCCTTTCACTTGCCTCACGGACATGTCAGTATTGACAATTACACATAATTTATCTAAAGAACATAAAGATACAGGTAGTAGCTGGACATTATTTAACAAAAGCCAAGGTAACAAAGAGACCAAGGATTAGCCTGCCACCAATGTGATTTCAATCCATCAAAAACTCTTTCTGTTGGAGGAAATCCTATTTATTTCTATTCTATCTCCTAAGCACAATGAACAGCTTTTCCTTGTGGGATCCCTGCCCCCCAAAGAAGCAGCCTGAACCAAGACAGTCTGCTGACAACAGCCTCAGTCGCCCAGCAGAAACCACTGCCCCCAGCACACCTTCCCTCTCACTGGAAGGGCCAGAGAAGGATTTTTGTTTACGTTTGTTTTTTAAGAGAGCCTAAACTTTCTGTACATGGCAGTCTGGGCTGATAAAACCCAGTAAATCCTTTTTCAAGTGTCCTGAAATATCTGTATTTGTTCATCATATCTTGCTTTCAAACTTGTTTCTTCGGGCTGCAGGGTAAAAATAGCCATCACTTATGGTCTGGAACTTTGATCGAGGTATGTGACTTCTCCCCTCTCCTCCTATCAGTTTCCTAATTGATAAGGTGAGAATGATAATAATAATAACACCGCCTGTCTCTTGAGTTTCACTTGAAGATTAAGTGAGAGCTCTGGTCCCGCTGCCTGGTTCACAGGCATAACCCAAATATCTTAGCTTTTCTCCTGCCACTTCCACTCCGGGGTCTAGTTACCTGCTTTCTCTCGTAAACAGTGATTCAACATACAACCCAATGCCACTCCTTAAAGGAATCAGTGCCCTGGACATGATGGGGACAAAAATGCTCCATAGAAGAACCCGCTAAATGTCAAGCTGAGGTCTGACACAGAAATTTAAGAGTGGGTTACGTTAACGCCTTCGTGGCCCGATTCCAGCAGTCTGACACATTCCTGGGTCAGCTGAAGCCACCTTGGTGCTATGGACCCTTCTCCTCAGCATCACCTGGGGCCCCCTCTCAACAAAAGCAATCAATCTTTGGTTTCTTTAATGTGGTTATTGTACAAATGCACAAATGACCTAGAATCCTACTCGAAAGATTAGAAATTTAAGGCAAATTAAACCAATAAACAATCTGATATTTGGATTAAAGACAACCGGAGGACCTTTGATTATTAATTATTTAGAACCAGAGTCTGACTCCATGTTTGGAGAAGGGTTGGGGGTCACCCAAGAAATGAGCATTTCAGCAATAAGTTTGGGGCACACTAGGAATACTGGGCAGGGGTGTGAGGAAGAAGCCGCTGGGCACGACAGGCCCCAGGGAGTGGGATACCTAAGGCAGATGATTTAGGAGACATCGGCACCCCATACAGGAATGAATACAGGCCTACAGAGAACTTAGCCTGGGCTGACAAGAGACTTCAAGCTCGACCACGGATCTCCCGTGAAATAACATTTTTTATCGAAAAAAATTAGTATTCAATTTAAAATCAGAATCGGATATGGTTTTCACTCTAGAAAAGACTTCTGGAGTTACAATGAATGGAATAAAGTTAGGAAATTAATGCATATTCCTTTTATCTTTCATTAATGAAGTAGTGATCATGATCACAGCACATTTTTTGAAGAATCATCTTCTGGCAAATACCTCACTTTCTTTTTGAACTCAGAAAAATATTGAACCATAAGGAGATAAGAGCTCACTGTCTCTCAGCTCTACCCAGAAGGCAACTGAGACACCAGAGTGAAATGACTAGCCCAAGTGTGCTCAGCTGGCTAGCAGAGACCCCAGAAACCTCTGGTTCCCAGGCAGCATGCTCTCGCTGCAACCATATCTGTTCCCACAGGCGAAAAAATATACCCTAAAATAAACTGAGTCAGGAAACACTGGTGACAAAGAAATTAAACTTGTGGTTAATACTGTGATACAGAGGCCTTTGTAATATGCTGGCAGTTCTATTCCTGTTGTGTTTGAAGCTTACAACTAACAGCTCGTGTTTACATATTGCTTCATGCAACTGTGGGCACTGCAATATTTTCTCAATTCTAGGATATCCGGCGGGCCAGGGGTGAGCTTATACCATACCATAGGCTTGCTATTGTTTGTTTCGGAGCACACCCTCTGCTCCCAGAACATTGCCCCTGTCCTGGGTGTTAGAGTCCAGTAGAACTTAGTGTTAAGCATCCTCCTACCCTGGAGATCGTTACACAGGGCTACCGTCAAGTGCATAATGTACTGCAGCCATACAATCTTCAGTAGGAGGTTTTAGATTTTGTTGAAGAAATCATTCCATAATTTAAAATTCTGCAGGTCTGAAGTTCTTAACTCTCAGATCGGCCTGCGTGAGGCGTAACTATCTGTGTGCTCAGCAGACTCTGCCCCCAGTTTTTCCCTTCTGAACTTAACTGTGTCTAGAAACCTTTTTATTTAATTCAATTTAGTTAAGTAAACTGAGCAAGAAAAATGAAGTCATGTTGTTTCCTTCTGTTTATTTTGATTAGAAAATTAAGAAGCATTTTATAAAATAATTGTGTGTCTCTTTTGAGGGTAAGTATAACATTACAACACCTTGCCAAATCCTGTAGGAATCGTTTTCTGAAACCCATTATCCCAAAGCGACCAGTACCATCGATTACAAGGTTTTATTACAGGGAGTTGGGAGGGAGAGGAAGGAAACTGTCATTGTTTTAGAAAAGAAACTGTAATTATCCAGCATATTTAGAGAGTGCTATTTATTAAGCATTAACATATAAAACTATTATTGGTATGTGGAAAACAAGACTTTTGTACAATGGTGAAGTTGACAATATGTTATTATTTTGTGGGGTCCATAAAAAATTAAGGAATTCAGGGGAAAAAAAGAAAAAAAACCATGACGAGAAGAGCTAAAGCTTTGCTTCTCAGAAGTTCTTTGAAATCCACATGCTATCAAAAGGTTAATTGTGGACGTCTCCTCGTAGCGCCACCACACTCACTCTATCCCTCATCTCTGGCCGTTTGAAATTTTCCTGTCATCTATTTTCATGCTGAGAGTTGAGATGTTTCTTATTCCCCAAGTCTCTGGAAGCGAGGAGGAACCAAAGCTTGTGTTGCTATGTAGAATCCACCGTGTAGCTTAGAACCGGAAACGCTTCCTATCACTCGACAAAGCAATCCAAATCCAAGCTACTGTTATGTCAAAACTGGTGAGGAGGGGAAAGAAAAATATACTGATGGGAATGCTGATGACCCGCTCAAAGCTTAAATATCTTTGTTGCAAGGACAGTGACAAATAGAGAGCAGTTAAGAGTCATCTGGAGTACCAAAATTTCATTGCACCACTGTATTTATTTTTAGCATTTATTATTATTCATTGAATACTCCTAGAATAATGCGGGTGTGAATTATGCATAGCAGAATGGAATAGGGGAATGGTGTTTATAATTCTAAATTTACAAACATGAGAGAAATTAGTAATACTATAGTTATCAAAGGAAACAGGTCTAATTAAAGAAATAACTGTTACAAAACCATATGCAACTCCAACCAGAAAAAGACAATTCAAATTTAATGAATGCCTTTAATATTAATTACAGAATTCTTAACAATACATTGAGAAAGCTCTCCTGGAGAATTCAGCTCACTGTTTAACAGTTTCTGACTAATTTTATTAACCTGTACATCTGAGAGGATCAACCCCCTCTGGGTTTAATTAGAAGAAAATTCAATTTAAATCTAAATGTCAACAGTGGTTACTAATTATGGCAGGGTCCTGGACGGGACAGCAAGTCTGTAATCAGGCAGTTCCCTGGCAACAATTAACACTTTCTTTCTGAGTTAGGAGTGCATTAGGATATTTTAAAATAAATACGATTCAGCATGGGACACTGCTAATATCATGAGCCCCTACTGCTAGGCGCAGACATGCAGAAGAGGATGCCAAATTAAATTACAGAGATTTCTCAAACATATAGCTGAATAATAAGCAGCTACAAAACTAGGTCAGGGTCGAGGAGCTAGAGCTGAACGCCCCTCCCCCAACATGCAAAATAAATATACCCACTGTCTCTGAATAGAGCTCATTCTTTTGTTATGCCCTTTGTCAAGAATACATTATTGCAAAATGATATTTATTTCCACAATCTTCACAGCTGTGAGCATGACTGAATTAATCTTTCTTGAACTGATTTCATTTGCAA
>VMDR010007436.1:0-25933 GCA_007922815.1 Macrotus californicus | reverse complement strand
TAAAAGATAATCTCTAACAGGCCCATTTTCAGACTGTTTAATATTGATGACCTAAATAACAAATTAGTTTTAAAACATCCATATTTATAAGACTTCAATTGTTAGTGGAATCCAGTCACTAAATTGGTCTCCTCTTTGTGACATATATTGCTTCTCATGATCAATATTTAAGTCCCTACTGTGTGCAAAGGATATACACAAGAATTCAAAGACAGGCATTGTTGGGTTCAATTATTGCAGGTTAAAATAATAAAGTCAGGGTTTTTTTGTAATAACCAAGGCAAAATAAACCATCTATTTTATGCAGTAACTTTGTTTATACAAGTCACTTTTCCTCATTTTTTTAAAGATATCAATTTAATTTTCCCCATTTAAAATTGCCCCTCATAAATACAGACAAACACAATTAGGATCCATTGTGTTAAATATATTCAAGTGTCAAATGGCTATTCCCAGAAAGACCACTGATGATAACTATGGCTCCACTAAAAAAATAAATGTCAATAAATGGTTCTATAAGCACTTCTGCTCACCATAGAAGCAATCGCATCTTTAAATAAATATTAACATGTAAAGCTGCTGTTTATCACGTCAACTCCATCAGTGGAGATCATGTTTCTACACTAGGATCGCATCGGCTAGCTGTCTGCATTTGCTCACAATCACAAAGCAAACGCAAGCACTGTCATAAGACATTTATTGTATTCAATTGGATCCAAACTAGCTGCAGAGGAAAAGGCCATTTAAAGCTTATGTGACAAAATAAGCTATGTATATATGAATAAATTATTTTTTACTGTATGATTCCTATCCATTTGCTTTACCAGTCTAAGATTCTGAGTTTTCAATAACATATTTCTACTTATGACTTTTATAGCTTTGTAGAGTGTGAGTCTGGAAGAGCTTTCAGTTCATTCTCCCAATCCAAATATTATCTATCACCTCCTCTAGCGTGAAGGTTAATAACTCTTGGCTGAAGATGTCTATATTGCTTCTTTACTGTTCACAGCCACAGGCACTTCCACCGGGAGGGAAGGTGTCCTTCCTCCTTGAAGGGTCTGCATCTCACCTCTGGGAGGCATGCTGCCTCCACCAGGCTGCTACCACAGGACAGTGTGCCTAGTTCACCAGGCAATTACGAGGCTGGTGTTATTACATTCTGCAAGGAAACCCTTACTCGGCTGTAATAAACATATGCTGCTTGGGATTGTCAGGTTGCTTATGAATTCCATGTTTAAATGAAATCTGGAGAGGCCATGCCTATGGAAATTGTGCCTTGATTTTATTTTTCCTCTCCCTTTTTCCTTCCCCTCCCCTCCCCTCCCTTCCTTCTCTTCCCTTTCTTCTTTTTCCCCTTTAAAACAGCATCATGCATCAGAGAGACTTTCACTAACTCCTTCAGCTTTCTCCAGTACTTTCAAAATGCTACCGGAGGCACTGTGTCATCCCCCAAAGGGAGAGAGCATAACAAGTGTCTTGCTGGTTAATTGTAAAGCTTGGAGGTTATAGTTAATGACTTTGCTGAAGATACCTTTGAGATAATTTTCTTATACATTTAATTATTAGACACCTGTTAGGTAATGGATATCTCAGGAAAAATATGTTCTTTAAAACGAAGTAAAATGAATAAATAAGAACAATGGGATTAAATACATGGTAAACAATATAATAAGACATGTTTTTTACTCCAGTTTTAAACTGTAATTTACCAGGTAATATTATTTTGAGTGTTGTATTACCAACTCAGAACAGGTGTCGAGAGCTATTTTCCTACACTTTTAAATGTTAACTCTTTCTCCTTTCTTAACTGAAGCTTTAGTTTAGATCTCTTGATAACAAAACGGAAGCTCTAAAACCACAGCTCAATAATAAGGTGAATGGAAAAACAGTTGGTTTCCGTCTCTCTCAACTGCTTACCTTTATGTGTTCAAGTCAAAAAGAGAAAGAGAGAGTGTGAGCTCTCCATTGTGCCAACAACCACAATGGCAAACGGTACATACAAAGCACTGTTTTGTACTCCCTGCTGTCATAAAATCTTTCTTTTTAACTCTTAGGAAAATCTAATTTTTATTTTAATTTAGGGCCATAAGTTTCAAGCAAAGACTGGGTGGATTCCTGTCACAATGTTCAACAAAATATTTTCAGCCCCCAAAATGGTGAAGTTTTAAGAAAGTCAAGCTTTGTTTTATAGCTCTCAGCCTATTATCGTAGTTTCACAGCAACTTTCCAGAGAAGCAGGCTCGATCTTTCTGTGGACAAAGTCCCAGGTATGGGGGAAAATGTACTGAGGCCAAAGAGGATGTGCCATTGGCCAGAGGGAATGAGGAAGGTTCTGGGGAATTGTGTCTCTGGTCCTTCCCTTCCCACCTGTCCTCGCTCAACCCTTCGCACTGGCAGTGGGGTTTAGCGATTTGGAAAGGATTGCATGTTTAATTTTAGAATCAGGAAAATTCTAGAATGGCATTTCCCAAAGTTGGTTCCACGGCATGATAGGCATGATAACGTGTCATACTCAAATAGGTTAAATAAGTTAGGACATGCCAGGTTAAACAAAGGTCAATCAGCTTCTTTACAGCAAGAGTTCCTAAGGGTTTTGTGTTATGCAAAAGGATTCTAAATCCCTACATTCCAGGTGCTTTCTCCAGCTCTTGCTTTCTAAGGTGGCCCTGCCTAGCAGCAGAGCTGCTGAGAGACTCCGGGGCTGCTGTGCAGGAAGGCCTATGCTGGCTGTCCCGGGGGAGTTTAGCCACCACGGACCAGAACGTGCTGGCCTTCCCCCTCATTTTACTGATACGTTCACAGTTAATGCCTTTCTTCATTTCTTCAACATTTAAAATTCATTTGCTTTAATATTCAACATTTAAACATTATAGAAGGTGGCCTAACGTTGAGAGATAGCTACATTATCTAGAAAAAGGATGCACAATAATATATTAACAATCACAGTATTGTTCAGGGTATCATGTTTGAAACATACATTGTTAAATAAGGTATTTGTTAGCCTTAAGCATAAAGTCAGATTATTAGCCAACAACTAAGTGGAACCAAAAGAACTACATCCCAGATCTTATGGAGATAATTACAGAACCTCTGGGATCACACTAGGCACAGAGGGAAGAGGCCGCAGCAGAGAAGGGGCCACGTTAAGGAGACAGAAATGGGTCAGGCATTCTCCTTGTGACACAGCAGACCTGAGCGGCCGTCAAAGTGGGAGGGGCACGAAATGATTGGCGGACCGAAGACGAAATTTTAATTTGTGTCTCAGTTGAAAGGGTTTCTATGTAAAAAAAAAAAAAAATGTCATTTACTTGGGTTGCTCTTGTCTTTTCACACAGATACATACTTGTTTAGATAAACTAATGCACACTCTTAGGTATATATCTGTACATGTGTCTGTGTGTGTATTTAACTACAGAAAATGGAATGAGAGTTTGCATAATGTGTGTGTTTTCCTGCTTTGGAATTATTATGTATTATTATTTTACTAAATAGTGTATTTAAAGTCCTACAATTTAATTATATAATACTTATAAGTTAACTTGCTGTGCAAAATATTTTCCTAATGGATCTTCGCTGTAGCTCTGCAATAAATCATATTTCTCTCTGCAGGTTTCAACATTAAACAAATACACATAAAACAACTGCATGGCACATAGTAGGTACTCAGTCTGTAAAATGACTGAATAAATTAATGAATGCAAATCTTGCCTATGAGTCATTTCTAAATGGTAGTTTTCATCCTTAGCTCAGAAGATAGTGCTGAGAGTCCTGCTTCAAGGACTAGCCTTCAAGAGCAATGATTTATTTGTTTCATAAACTATGGGCTTCCACTCAAATTTTTATTTATATGAAAGGACACACTGTTTTTGTCTTTAATGTAAAAGCCACTGGCTCATGGAGTCTTTCAAGGATCTTTACAATTTGGTACCGCCCCATTTTCCAATCCTTTTACCTTATATTTCACTTGGGACAAGCTGAACTATTTGTCATTCCAGGACCTCCCACCTCATTGATAAGCCTTATGCTGGTCCTTCCTGCAGAGAACATTTCTCTGTCTTCTCTGCCTGTCTCACACCTACTCTATATTCTAGGCCCCGCTCAGAGTCACTGTTTTTACATAGCTTCTCCCACACCATACCCACAGGTACTAGGCATGTATGTGTTAAATTCACAATATTTGAGACATAGTTTATGTCAAAGCCCTAAAATACCAAGCACTTACATGAAAAGGCATTAACTAATTACATCAACAGACGTCTTAGGATTTCTTTTGTTTCACCTGAAGTGTTACCATATCCTTCACAATACAAGCATACTAAAGTTAACAGTAAACTACATACTGCAAACTTTTGATAATTATCAACTTTACTTAAAGTATCACATTTTACTTAACAGGCAAAACATGTTGGAATGAATTGTTTCTGTTAGAAAGTTTCAAATACATTTTCTGTTGTCATATTTGTTCAGAGAAATTAAGTTTATAAATTCACTCTTCTTAAAAAAGAAACACTCCCTTTGGACATAGAGTAATTAATACTACCTAAACTCTATCCTATAGACACATCTTTAAAACAATATCATATGAGGTCCAGGGGCTCCCATGTGTGCCTGCTCCTGACAGAGGGCAAGTGGTTTAACAGAGAAAAGTCATGTAAGATTCCTCAGTAGCTAATGAACACATGGCCATTGTCCCTGAAAACACTGCCATCTGTTGTCAGAAAAGAGGGGTCACTTCTGAACTTTTACTGGGCAATAGGTTTTCTACAAGTGAAGAAAAACATATCTGAGACAGTTTCTTCTTTGAGCTGGTCACCCGGCAGGAGAGAAAGGTCCCTATGGTAACAACAGTTTGGAAGATGTCCAAAGTCTGGAAACAAACTGGTTTTATCCAATAGTGAAGTAATTCTCTAAAACCAATGATTCTGACATAGGCAGCTCTTAATAATCACCATAACTGGTCTATATTATTTTCACTTTCTTTTAAATCTACGTGGAGAGCCAAAATCATGATTAAAATTCTAACCGTCACACCCGGGTTAATATCATCTTTTTCTTCACTTTTACTCAAACTTTCCATTAAACTTTATTAGGTGATAAATGCTAAAATATTCCCTGTAGATCTGTTATAGAAGAGAAAGGAGATAAATCACCCAAATCATCATCTAGTCAGTCTGTAAGGGGTTTTAAAAGCCTATATGTAACATGATATGTTCTGTTACAAAGCAATCCATATCTCCTAAGAAAGGATCATTTCAGAAGCTCTGTGTCATGTATCCACCCTGCGAAGTTTCACCATTTTTAATTAGGAAATTTAAGTTGTATCCCAGCTTAAATAGAGAAGGTATTTATGAGCCATCATTATATCAATTTAGGTTCTCTAAATTAAAAAGAGTGTTTTAACTATGACTTAGAAACTCTAATGCTACAGTGAAACAGCATTAAACTTAAGTTTAGTAAGTTTCATGAATTTCACTGGTATGTTCTCCATCCTTAAACTTAGCCGTTTTGATTCCGGTCACCCACAAGCCCCTCGCTCATAAAAGGGGAGAGTGGATGTAGGAAGTCCAGCAAAGGACTCTCTGCTACATCCTCTGCTGTGATGTTACATGCAGTCCTTTACTCCACATGACGACACGGGGCTGGATTCTAGATCCCATTAACAAATGAAAGAATGAGAGAAGTTATGTATGTTCCCTAACCGCACACAGCCAGTCACAGCAAAGTCGGGCTCAAGCCCTCGTGCATCCAGCTCCCCAGCCGTCGCTTTTTTCTATGCATCATGCGGCTTCAGTACATGCACAGTTAAACCTGTTTCCTACTTGTATGATGCTGGTTTTTAGTGTGCACAGTGATTGGTTTGCTTCTTCTTAAACTATTTCAGCTTCTTGAAATACAGCAACTGGTAAACTCATGGTGAGTGAAGGCATCACCTAAGATGTCCAGGTGGGAGCAGGTCACGGGCCTGGGATTTTAAATGATGACAAATGATCAGCGAAGTAAAAATAAACAGGGAAGCAATCAGAGTTGGGGGTGGCATACCAGCAGGCCTGAATGTTGCAGGCAGTGGCCTTGACTGTTGGTTCCCTTTGCCTGGAGGGACACTGCTGTGGGACGTGACTGCAGGGCCCAGCCTGTTGAAGGGGTGGGAACTGAGACCTTGATAACTCTAGTAGGAGGGAAGGGTGCAAAGCATCTATGAAGAGCATACACGCCATTCCCAAGTGACTGGAAACTAGTTACTATTATGAGCTCAAACTCCTTTCACTGACAGTTATGTCTAAATTATGAAAATCTCAATGATGTGTGACTCCTACCATGCCATTTTTGAAGTTCATACTATTGATGTTGAACAAACCTGCTCTGAGATGCCATCCTGCTGAGAAATGGAAAGCCTTTGTGAAAACCTTTGGGTCCACAGCTTAGCTTCTGTGTGTTCAATGCATTTTTGTACGATTTTGAGAATAATTTATGAATCTGATTTAGCACACAGTTCACGCCCTACCTATGCCTGTAACATGATGATCCATGATTTTGCAAACAGTGTGGTGTGAACCCTTCAGGCACTGTGAAACTACCCAAATAGACTGCTTTGACTAAAATCCATTTTAAACGTACTCTATGATGCTGGTTTTCAATATTTGAGAATCGTGTAATAGATTAAAAAATACCTGTGTGTTTCATCTAGTCAGTGCTTCAATTTTACAGTTGGAGAAACCCACCCAAAGAGGGTAAGGGAGCTGCTCACAGTGCCACCACCACTTAGTCACGGAGCTCACCGGGGTCACGGCTCTTTCAAATACATTCTAAGTGAGGGATCCTATTATTTTTTCATAGGCGAGAAGTTCTGACTGTTTTAATGCCAGTTAATTGGGTCACTAAGATTTATTTTCTTGACTTAAAGACTATTGCTGAACACCAACACACTTAGCTTCTCTGAAGCTTAGTTTCCTCCACCATAAAATGGGAATACTTCCAACTAAGTTATTGGGAAAATCAGAGACAGTTCCCAGTGGTGCATATGAAAGACAATAGTTTATAGTTGTTGCTCTAATAAAGATCATATTGAAGATCATTACAAGTAATGAAAAGAATAAGCAATAATAATGGAAAAAGAAAAAAAAAGAACCAGCCATCTGGAACCTGCTTGGGATTGGTCTTTCTCCCTGCACTTGCTCCTCTCTTACCCCTTATGTCTCTTCCACAGAACTACGAGCGTCTGGAGGCAAGACTGAGACCCCTTTATCTTTGCAATTTTGTGGTCGCTAACACAGTGTTTGACATGTGACAGGCATCGTGTAGTGCTCCTTGACATTACAAGATAAACTGGGTAGTTGTCTTTCGCTTTTAGCTCAGAAAGAACCTATGTTTTAAGCATTTTGACCACTTTGGATGTCAATACTTCTAAAACATACTGTGCAACTACTGCTTTATTAAAAAGCTTCCTTAGCATAGTGTGTTTTTCTTGAAAAATCAGAATATTTATTGGAACATAAATTACTATAATCTGTCATAACAGCATATTTTCAGGGGCTACTAAGTTTGTGCTTGGTTTGTATACCAGGCCACAAACCTTTATGCTTCTTAAATTCTTATGAATGGGTATTTTTGAAAGTTTTTCAGGATCCTACATACCTATCAGGTTGTCACATTTTTGTGGTCAGCGATATGTGCCTGGCACTAGTAACCAACAGCCCGTTTCATAATTTGCTGTTTCTAAATGCAGTGGTCTAGGAAATCTTATCACCAGCCCAGCCAGTCTGTGCATAGAACATGGGTTTCAGATCATCAGGACTATATCTCTTCTCGCCGCAACTTTTGAAAACTAACGTTTCTGTGTTTGGCTTTGTTCCCTCCCCCCAAAAAACACACAACATGTCTAAGCTCTAATAAAATGGGTAGGTTATTATCCAACACAATCTAGAGAATATGTCCAAAGTCCACTTTGTTTTCAAAGCAAAATATATTAAAGCGGATACAAATTCCAAAACAAGTTAAATTTGACCAAGTTTTCATAGGACTGTTAAAGGTAATTAAGATTTTTTAATATCAACTATTAGCAGAAAATGACAGTAGCCATTGAAGTTCTTTGAGATGCAGATATATATTACACACACACACACACACACACACATTTATCCTCACCTGGGAACATGCTTATTGATTTGAGAGAGAGAAGAAGGAAGGGAGAGAGAGACATCCGTGTGAGAGAGAAACGTCAATTGGTAGGGAAGTTGTATCAGCAGACTTTTACCAATCTGAAAGTGCACAGACACAAGGATTGGATTAATTTTTAAGATTTTTATTTATTTATTTTTAGAAAGAAGGGAAGAGAGAAAGAGAGGGAGAGAAATACCAATGTGTGGTTGCCTCTCATATGTCCCCTACTGGGGTCTGGCCTGGAATCCTGGCATGTGTCCTGACTGGGAATCGAACCGACAACTCTTTGGTTCACAGGCCTGCACTCAATCCACTGAGCTACACCGGCCAGGGCCCAATCAGGGAAGTAACATTCATACACATATAAGACAGCAAAGTTTACATTCCTCAGCCAGGCACCAGATCTTCATGCCTTCATGCTAGTTCCCTTTTTGTACCTCTGCACCTCTTTATTTGTGTGATCTCACAGTGAAAGCTACAACTGTTCAAGAAACAGACCGGGTGTCGGCTACAAAGGAAATGCTTCTGATTTTGGTTCAGGGTTAAAGTTTTGTCCAGTCTGCCTTCCTAGCCTCCTTTACAGCTATAAATGCTGCTACATTTAAAAAACTCCAGTTCGATTGCTTTCGTCAGTGAATATCCAATACAGTTCCCCACGCCGTTGCTCATGCTGTCCTTCTGCCCTCTTCCCCACGTCCCTCAATCGGCCTGGTCACCTGCTTCAAGGCCCAGCTCAGATGTCATCTCAGCAGCAGTCCAGCTCTCTCTTCCTCAGGCAGGACTATGAGCCTTCCCCTCACACGTCAGACTCATCATGACTGCACTTTTTGGGTAGTAGTAGCATCTCATGTTCATGTGACTACCTCTCTCAGTCGCAGGACCCGTCACGGACAAGGATCTTCCCTTTCTCCAACTTTGCCTCTAGGACGACTGGAGTTCCAGGCACAAGTAGGCCCTCAAAAATGTTGATTGAATAAAAGTGCATCGGTTGGGATAGATGCGGTACGTGAGTGGTGCAAACATTATTGTTTGTGGTGCAAACACAACTCTGTCAAGGTGTAAGTTTGAAGAGTGAAGAAAATGAGACACATGGTTATACATACCATCTGCACTCATCCGATCCATGAGTTTTAGTTTGTTCCAATGAATTTTACTTATGCATTCAGTCAACACACTAAATCATGAATCAGTACTGAGACTGCACAATATCTGCGTATACTTTTGACCTGTCCTTTTCCTAGCACAGCCCCCGGCTCTGCATCATCGTGATGGCTCACTTCAGAGTGCTGCTGGCATGGCCGGGGCACAGTGTCAGTGATCAGCAGAGCCGTGGACCCAGAGGAAAGCCTGAGAGGCGTGTGTAAGAAAAGCAACAGAAGCATTTGATTTAGCGATCTGTGAATACAAGTATCTCACTTTTTTCAACAGCAACAATAAAAGGAGAGGAGTGGAAATTTAACTGGTCACTTTGCCAGCCTACAAGAGTATGTACTACACAACTCAGGCTGTAGATTCTGCAAGGTCTTCTTTTAATCTGATAAATGAGCTATTTTCTTTTAGCAATCTGGGTTTGGATAAGAAAGCTTACAAGATCTAGAATCCACTATTATTGTCAGTTCTATAAGCCTGTAACCCTTGGACACTGAGAAATGCGATTAACAGAGCTCGCCATTTGAGTGACATTCAGATATCACGTAGTGGATAGAGTGATTCTATCATTTCACTTCTCAAAGTTTCAAGTTGCCAGAAAGAAATACATTTCACTTAAGTCCCAGTCCTGAACAAATGTTAGCTTTGTGCCGCCCTTGCTCTAAGAGCACCAAATACCTGGATGCAAGATTTCCATGAGAATATGGGGCAATTTAATACAGCCACAGAATTGCTGTAAAATCAAATCAAAACGAAATCAACAAAAACCAATATCCCTGTGATTAGGCCAGAAGGCCCGAAAAGGGGGCTGGAAGGTGGGGATGGTAACTGCTGCAGGCCTCATGATTACCCCAATGCCAGGGCTAGTTTCCTCTTCGCACCTCTGCACCTCTGTATTTGCGGTCTCACAGTGAAAGCTATACCTGTTAAAGAGACAGACCGGGTGCTGGCTGCTGAGTAAATGCTTCTGATTTTGGTTCAGGGTTAAAGTTTTGTCCAGATTGTTTAGTCCTAGGCCACGGAACATAACTGGTTAGTAAATACTGGGTAACTAAGAAGGCTCCAGATTTTTAATGTATATTATATACACACACACACACACACATACACACACACATATGTACATATTTTCTATATGTGTATACATATAATTATATAATAGAAAATTATATATACATATATATAAACATAATCTCTCGTATGCAGATACATCTATGTATCTAAGAGGTGTAAGAATTACCGACCATAGAATCATCCTTTAATTGCCCTTCAGAAAAAAATGGGACTTTAAAACTCGCAGACATTTTTGCAGCTTACTGTCTTTGCTTCTGTTAGTCATATGCAACATGTCTTTTTGTAATATGAACAAGTTTGTTTTCATTTTCAGTGACTTAAAGATGATGCAAAGCATGGAAAGGGTTCCTTTTCCAAATCACCTTTTTGTTTGACAGCAGCAACTGGCCTGAGTCTGTGAACCTTTCTAAAACATTCTTGATTTGTTGCACAGATTTATATCTTTTCATGTTCCCTCTCATCATTAAGCCAATTATGAAGGAATTATTACCTTTGCTCAATCTGATTTTTTATGGACTTCATTGAATGTCTCATCACTCACAATACACTCAGGAGATTGGTCCATTGCCCAGAAGTGCACAAAGGATGTTTCTGGTGAACTCCCCTTAGCCTTATGAGGAGTTACCCATATACATATGATCCTCATCAAGAGATGGATAGAGACTTCTATGTATTTGAACTTGGTAATAGATCCCTTCTTGCATAACTATGACTTACTGCTCTTTGTTCACATGCTTGTTAGCCAGTTAAATTTAGGAGAGCTTCATATTTCACTGCTATCCCACGTGAATTATTAGGCATCAACTCCCCAATGTCAGGTCTTACAACTTTGTTCAAAGCAGAAACATCTTTGGAATCTTTCGGAGCATGACTTCATTAACAGATGATATACTAAGCATTAAAATTAACTGTGTGGATTTGTGTCTGTGACCATGTATTTGGATGAAGTAGCAAATCCTTTTAATATTGCTAATCAAAATATTTTTTTATTTCTGTTATTAAAACAACAGCGCATGTGTGACCCAGCCATGCCTAACTTATCATTTCTCAGTAAGAAAATGATTTTTTTTCTTTTTAAAAGGAAGTTTATAAATATGCTAGGCACATACTTCTAACTCTTAATTTAAAACCGATGGCTATAATAAGGACCACAAAAATGAAACGTTCTTTGCGCTCACAGCCATAATTCAGAAAGAAGGGTTATTTTACAAAGGCTTACAAAGTATATAGTTTTGTATCTTCTTAGACACAGAAAATCGATTGTTTTAAAAAAATTCATGATATATGCTCCCGGCTATTTCAGCAAATGAATAGTATGGGGGACATCTAATATATACGTTACCTATGAATACTTCTCTAAATAACACCAGAGGTCGCCTTTATTTAGCCGCAATGACAGGGAAGGGGAAAAGAGAGCTTTTTGTTTTTACACTTAGCGTTCCAAACAACAGCAGATATCATAAGTGCTAGTAATATAAACAAAAGCGTGATTCTTCAAAGTTCCATTAAAAAGTTACTATCTGATTCATTGAAGCTTGTTACAAGGTAACTTTAGAAACATTATGCTAACCATAATTTCTTTTTAAATTGTGGCTATCATTGCTATAGTTTTTTGCTTGATGAGCAAATAATTACCTCCGCAAACCTTGAGGTTCACCAAGTTGTAAAATTTTGAATTAAGGATTTGGAAAATTTATTTGGTTGTTAACTGCATACTGATAGATAATTACTCGTTTGGGGCAGGAATGCTTTATAACTTAAGTACTTTCCCCCGAGGGAATCATGCTGTCATTTTCAAAATGAAAGCAAATGGCACTATAACTCCTAAGGGCAGAAGTGACTTTGTCTATTTCTTTTCCTATACAGTCTCGTCTATTCCTTTTTAAGTAGATGGAATATAGATATAGCCCCCCACCCTCATGACTTCCATTGCTGCAGAATGTATTCACTCGCTGTACAGTAATTAACAGCTCTTGACTGGAAAGCTGCCAGCATGTACAACGTGACACTCTTCCTTTGAACACTAACAAAGTGCATAAGTAATTTATGTTGGATTAAATATCCCTAACAGGGACCCTTAAGTAACCCAATCACTTTAAACAGGCTCCACATGCATGCTCCAGTGCAGTGAAAATGTCAGACAGTGATAACCCACTAATAGCACAATTCTAACTATATTCCAGCCATTAGCATTTTATGACATCAATCCTCATTAAACCTGGCAAGGCAAAAGATACTAATGTTTCCCAATTTTACAGCCAAGGTGGAAGAGAAATGGAGAAAATGTAGACAGGTGCTGTCTCCCAAAAAGGATTAACATTTTTAAAAATGTGGTAGCAATTTTCTGTTAGTACCTTTGTTTGCATTGAAAGAGAGACAACAAAGAGGTAATGGCTACAAGGACCTCGATGGAATTCAGCCAAGAGTGAAAGAAAAGACTGGTGTTTCAGCCATTGTGCTCTCTGCTGAAGCACTGTGCCAACTCATCTTCCAACCCATTATATGAAATTTAATTTAACCTGCTATGCAATTAATTCAGATGTTCAGCCTATTTTTCTCATGGCAGAATCCCTCACACAATGCCTTATTTAAATATTAATCAGTCCTCTTTCAATTAGGACTAATTTGCTTCACAGGGTTTCTCTCATCTTCTGATTGCAGAAAAATGGAGGTAACTTGCAACGTTTGAGGATAATTAACATGGTATTTTTATAATACTGATACATCAAATGGGACCTTAATGAACCCCGCTGATTCCATTTAGTGAAGCATGCCTCAAAGTTACAATCGAGACGAAAGCCACTGCCATCTGTTTAAAATACTAAGGAGCGCAATTTAAACACAAAACGCTTATTTCTCTAAACTGTCTATTGTAGAGGTCTGCAAAAGTCATTTTTCTATGCGAACTAATTGTACAGTATTTTAATTTGAACCTTTTATCGCACATGCACAAAACAGTGACATCTTAAGATGTAGGGGCCCTGTTTAATTAAATGTTGACAACCACAGAAATAAGTAATGTTTGTCCATGTTACTTTTTTTAAGCACACAGAGCGGTTGCCGCTAGAGCAACAGTAGTAAGTTTTACATTTCTAATGAACCCAATATTTCACAGCCTTTTGTTTAATATTTGAAGAACTTTTCTTAACAAAAGCTACCGAAGCCCTAGGAAGTGGAAAAACATCAGCATCCGCTGTTGGCTCACTGCTGCTCACGTCACAGAGTAAACAGGTTAACATTTACACACGGCCAGGTGTGCGCAGTGTTCCATCTGCTCCCAGGCAGGTTGAAGGTCAATGTTTTAGGCTTTGAGCTGTTCTAGAGTTCCTTGGTTACATCTAGGTTACAGAGGCTATTGGCTCTCAAGGTTATTATCAAAGCACTCAACATGTTCCAATGGTAATAAAACATGACTGATAACAGATTGCTTATTTACAATGTTTACACTATAGCCACAAGGATTTCCTCTGTTAACTTTGGAAAAAGTAGGCATTATCTATGTATGTTTTAAATAAGCATCAGAATCCCCCCTCATTTTCTTTATAAAGCAACTGCATATGCTGGATCATTATGTCAGAAGCAATGTAGGCCAGAATTTCACTGTAGAGACAGTACCAAATAGTTGATGTAAAATATCACATTCATATTAATTATCAGTCAATCAATTGAGTGCTTACAATGTGTTTACTAGATGCAAAAAATAAATTATTAGGGGTACAAAGAAGTACAGGTAATCCTCCACTTATGGGCCGCCCAAGAATGTAAACACATTCCAGTTCAGCCAGATAGAAAGAGTGAGGGAGGCCTCGGTGGGGAAAAAGCACAATGAGGAGATTAACTAGGTTGGCAAAAGGCAATTAGGTTGAAGCATTATAGAAAATAAAAAAAACAAAGTTCTGATATTTCCTTAATCTACATTAATAGCACGTTGAAAATGTTTCTGCGTCTGTGACTTTGTTGAGCTTGACAACTTCCGGGGTGGGATCCGCACACTTCTCATGGCAATGCCCACGGTGGCACGGTGCTTTACAGACTGGGTGCGAGTCAATGCTTACTGAATTTGACGCATTCGTGTGCTCATTTGGCAAATGCCTACTGAGCAACGCCATGTTCCAGGCACTGGTATAATAACTGTGTATAAGATGTTGAACAAAAAGATGACATATGTCCCTGCTCTCGAGTTTAAGTTCCAGAGAGGAGAGAGAGACAATTCAAGAGGTGAACATATAAATGGGATAATGTCCAGTCATATAAATCCACGAAAAATGCAAAGTTATGTGTTAAGGATAGAAGTCGAAGGGTGGGACATTTTGGATTGAGTGGTCAAGGAAGGCCTCCCTGAGGAGGAGACAACAAGCCAACTACCAGGTAGTTTGAGCCAGCCAGAGAGTGCAGGTCGGTGGCAACCATGAGTCAGGAATTAGCTTGGCTGGTGTGAGAAACACTACAAAATAAATAAATTAGAAAAAAATCCAAAATGAGGTTGGAGAGATAGACAACGGCTGGAAAATGCATGGCCTTGAGTTCATGAAAAGAAATTAGAATTTCCCCCCTAAGTGCAATGGGAAGAAGCCGAAGGGTTGCATGCAAAACATAACATAGTCTGATTTGTGTTCTCTCTCTTGTCCTCTCTGTGGGAAAGGGATGGGAGAGGAGTAATCAGAAAACCAAGGAGACCAGTTAAGAAGCTCTTACTCAGTGATCGAGGCAAACTATACCCAAGGTTTGGTTAGAGTAGGAATACCAGCAATGGAGAGAAACAGATGCAAATATGGGAGTGAAAGAAAGTGTGGGATCAAAGATGACTCTAGGGATGTTTCCTTCCGTAATCGGGTATCTCTGAGGTGGAGACACTAGGGAAGGAACAGGTTAAGGAAAAACCTAGAATTCTCTTATGGCCACTTGAAGTTTATTAGTTGAGAGATGACATAGTAAAATCAACTCATTGAAATAATATTGAAATAAGTTACTACCATCAGTGACTCTATGAATGTTCCTTTCGGCTTTTGCTAAGGTTATTTCCTTCTGCCTTCCTTAGCAGAGCATGCAGTCTGACCTTTGCTTAGGCCAACATCTCTGATCACATCGCTCTTCCTGTGTCTATCCTTCTAGTGAATATCTATACTTTCCCTAATAATAATGAAGGCCATTACTTAAAACTGCTTATTGAGTGCCAGGCACTGTGCTAGGTGCTTAGATGACATTATTTCACTTTTGGCTAGGCCCTTTTGCTCTGAGTTTTCTGGGCACATCCTACTGTGAGGCTGCGGAGGACTGAAAACATGAATGCCTAATTGTCGGACTCTCCTCTTATGAGAACCTTGTGCACAGAGGTCACATCTGACTCATCTTTCTGTTACTGGCACATAGTAGGCACTCAATAAAAAAAAACAACAGCTGCTAAAAATGAACTGTTCATCATGGCTACAAGGGCCTGGTGGAGGGGAGAATGGGGTGTTCTGTGACAGGCACAGAGTTTCAGGCTGGGAAGACAAAAAGGCTATGGAGATGGATGGTGGTGACGGCTGCACAATAACGTGAATGTATTTAATGCCACTAAATTTTACACTTAAAATGGTTCAAATGGTAAATTTTATGTTATGTGCATTTTACCACAATTAGAAACTTGAACTGCCCTGGCTGGTGTGGCTCAGTGGATTGAGCGCCAGCCTGTGAACCAAAGGGTCGCCAGTTTGATTCCCAGTCAGGGCACATGCCTGGGTTGTGGGCCACGTCCCCAGTAGGGGATGCATGAGAAACAACCACACATTGGTGTTTCTTGCCCTCTCTTTCTCCCTCCCTTCCCCTCTGTCTACAAATAAATAAATAGAGTCTTTAAAAAAATAATATGAACTATCTATGCCCAGTAATCACTATAGCAGGAAAGGAGGTATGGACTGTAATTTGTTCCAGACGTGAACATAAAAATCTGCTGGGCTATGAGTAGAAGGAGAGCCTACTATAGAGAAAAATGGTACTGCAGAACTGGAGCAAGTCATAGCTATGTGTCTCATTTCTAATCAGTGGGAGAAAACTATTAAAAGCTTAGCTAGTATTGGGGAGCATGTAAAGAGTGCGTTCAAAACAGACTGGCTAGCCTCTTGGAACACCCATCCCATAGGGCGCGTTTTCTTGTACCAAAAGAATAAAGTGAGGTTGCTCCTATGATCTCAGGTGAGGCCGCCTCAATACACATCTCCATAGTAATTTTTCAGGCACTCTGCCCTTTCAGACCAAAAGTCCTTGGAATCCTCAGAGAAGCACCCTGAAAGAAAATGTACCCAAATAAAATGCTCAAGGTAGCCAAGATTTTAATTTGCATGTGTACCATCTACAAAGGGACCTTCCAGCCGTCTGCCAGAACTGCGATTCCTAATCGACAGAGGCCGAATTCTTAAAAACACTTTCCATCATGTCTAGGAGTTCTCCATGGTCTCCCATCCAATTACTTATCCAGCGCAGCTTGAGATTGTATCAGTCTCACAGTTTAAAGACAGAATGGCTGCCAACAGGCCAAAACGATCATTAATAAGTTAACTGTTACCAGATAAGATTGAAATCTATGCCAGTCCTATTTTAAAGTAATCTCTACTATAATTACCACACTAACTGCTGCCAAGACACCAGCCCTGACGTGGGTGCATGGCAATGAGGTTGTGTGCCCAGTCACATTTCAACAGGTGCAGGTAGCCTCAAGTACGTGCCCCTCTCCAGTCCCTTCCTCCCAACCCCCACGAGTAGCAGATAATGCTTAAAATGTATGAAATATGTGAAAATGAAGTAGGTGCTTTGCATCCCCCTTCACCCTCTAAAAAGCTAAAATCTACATAACTTTATTATCCAATGTCACCCCAATAAATTTAATAAAATAAAAAAACCCCTCTAAAACAGAATGGCTTGGTTCTGTTTGTCAGTTGACAGAGGACAGGCCCATTGTTGAGTGCAGCAAGGGGAGAGGACCAACCAGAGTCCCCTGCACCCTCAACCTGAGCAAATCCGAAGACGAACTTCTAATCAGCGTCCCACCTTCACTCCACCAGTTCACCATCGACCCATTTTGCAATGGGGTTTTTGAGCGGGAGAAGGAAACCACAAATTAGAGAAGGAAAGGGTGACAATAGTTATAACAATGAGTCCATATATAGCACTCAGCTTGTGCCAGGCACTGTTGCAAAGGCTTCCAAACATGAAGGCATTTTATCCGCACAACATTGCAATGTAGGAACAATTATGATCCCCATCTTATAGATGAGCAACTTTAGACACAGAGAAGTTAGAACCAGCTCAAAGTCTCTCAGTAAGTGGAAGGGATGGGGTAAGAGAAATGTGAGCCAGGACCCAGGGAAGACCCAACAGGAAAGAAAAATTGCAGAGAAGGAAAACCGTACTGGCCCTCACCACCAAATGTACCCACCAAACACCCAGCTTGTCATAAATATTTCCATCAAAAGCTGCGGTGTTCTTTATTAGCCTACTCTAGTACTGAATAATTAAATATTTGTCTAACTAGATTTTAATGGAAAAAGTAATAGATGAATATGTCAAACCTGTCAAATAGTACTGAAAATATACAGTAAAAGCCATATTCCTCCTACCCCAGACCTCCCAGACAGTGGCCACTGTGGGCACTTCTGTGTGTACCCTCTACCACACATTCTCCCCATTCATTGACCATTCTCTCTAAGCCCATTTCTTCTTGTTCTGCCCCTGGTGGAAACTAACACATCAGTACTGTCCATAAATGTATGAGGCCATATACTTAATTTAATAAAAAATAGATCTCCATTGCTAAGCAATATAAGTGAATGCGTAGTTGAAAATTAGAACCAATAACATAATAACAGTAATGGTGACTATAGGAAAGTAGTAATTACCAGATTATACCTAATTTGCATTCCTATCTTTTATTTGCTTAAGCAACAAACAAAAGCCATGCATTCCATTGCTGACATATAATCTCCAAGAGCTGATAAATAGCCAATCTCTTTTCTATCATTTATTCACTTCCTTGGCAATACATTTAATGAAAAATATTATGTGCCAAGGATGCTCGACCCTGGGGATACAAAGCCTAAAATGGCAGGACAGGAGATCTCTTTGCCAAGACCAGCCCTGTGGCACTGGGTGATCGTAACAACAATGGTCATGAATGACGACGGTGCAAATCGGGATGCAGATGAGAGCTCAGCTCACAGGGTTCACCGGGTGCCAGCCAACAACCCGAGCAAACCACTTTACATGCAGGGGTGGGCAAGAGCAGGTTTACAGTTGTGAGTAGGCCAAACAGTTCATCCTTGTATTTTTATTTATTAATTATTATATTCTTTATTCATATTACAATTCTAAACACACTTCTGTCCAATCCTGCATGTGAACTCACTTCAGCATTAATACCACCTGAAGAGGCTATTACTATCATCCTCGTTTTACCGAGGAAGAAATGGCCCAATGAGGTAGAAAGTCAATCGCACCACTCCCCTTGGTCACACAGCTATCGGAAGGTCAGACAGGCCCTCGGGCTCTAGTTCTGTCTTTGGGCCTGCCTGTCACACGGCATTGTGCCATGGCAGTCCTGTTCACACTGTTCTACAGACTCATAAAAGAAATGCAGAGAAGAAATACCACGTTAGGTGGTAGGAAAGGGGCATTAGGAAAGCTTCCAGGAAGAGGTGCTGTTTGCGTTGAAGTTTCAAGTATGAATAAGAAAATCAGTTAAAGGGATGTGGTGTGGGAAAGAGAACAGAAACAGCCAATCCCTTTTGGAAATTGCATCATTTGCCTGAGGTGGACTGAGGCTGCATCTCAAGGAGCAGAGAGCAGTCTAGAGAGTGAGGGCCCTTCCAGGACGCAGGGCATTACCCTGCTCAGGACGGTAATATTTATCTCCATTGTACCTCGTCCAATACCTAGGGAAAACTGTCATTTGAATTTTTAATAATTTCAGAGACATGTTGATCTTGCTGGAAAGTATAACTTTTGGAAATCCTAAAAACACCTATGTCCAAGCTCTCTACCTAAAAATTCATCTCTGTGTAGTAGTGAGGTCATTTCCTAAATTATTAATGAAAATATTATTAATCCATGAATAAAACTAAGTTACATTCAGATGTATTAGATGATTTGCTCTTCTTTTTCTATGTGGCTATGAGTATTTATAAGATCAAATTGTTAATTTGCTTTATTCATTACTGGTGTTAAAATCAGTATAATTTATTCTGCATAAATCTGAGATGTATGTGTACAAAGATGTTTAATGTTATTTGTCCTGATAAGGCCCAAGTTAAATCAATTGCTTTATTTTTGCCTGGGTCATCTTTCTATCCTTTAAAAACAGAGGCCCTTTGTGTGTCTTTTCTGAGACTTCATGTGTTTCTCCTACCGACGAAGCCTCACAAACAATAATCCTTCTAGAATAATATCTGGCAATCTCTATGTAACCTATGGTTCACGTCAAGATTTATGATTTATGCCCATAGGTTGGCTGTGCAGTTCTTGTGTGGTCACTTCCCACCTGTGCTATCCCACAGTGTGGTCTTGTGATCGCAGCTTACCTTTGCGTTGAGTGGGGAAGACACCACTACCAGGAGCTCCGACATTTTCACATTCTGTTCACCTTTCCTCCTGTATTTTGGCCCTCGCTGTTTGATGGCATTAGTACATGCATTTTCACACAGTATTGAATGTTTGCATATTCCTTTTTTCCATTTTTCATGAATGTGTAGTATTTCTTTCTTTGTCTAATTATAATTTTGTTTCCCAAAACTTTCTCTTTCTAGTTTTTACCCCTTTCAAGGTCTGTTAAAGTTCAATGCAGATTGAGATTGTCAATCTATTTAATCTCACCTTCTATCTATGAATTATTAAAGCTACATTAAGTGTTTAAAACAGTAAACATAAAAAAAAGATGTCTTTCTCCTTCTTTGGCTCTAAAAATTTCTACATGCTTAAAAAAAATTCCTGTTAATTGTTTTTCTTCAAGTAATATCCGAACATGCCACTCTGGCTTTCTTAAGATTTTGAAGACACATCAAATTCGTGGGTTCATCTATTCCGTCTTAAAGTTGGAAAAGTATCAGAACATAGTAACATTATGAAGGACAAACAAAACAGGGGGCCCCAGCACAGTTTTAGAGAGGGCCTCGCGGTCTACAGCCCTTGAGATGGAAGACTTCTCTTTGGGAGAATTTCCCTATGGCAATGCCAATTAAATCCTGAGTTAGGTATCCCATAGCAATTGCCTGATATTTTTATGTGTATCTGCTTTAAGTATATACTATGGTTATAATGGTAAACTCAGGCAATTTATTTTAACAAAAGACTTCAAAATATTAAATTTCGTTCTGGCATAATGATTAACATATTTTACTCTGAAGAAAGAACTATTTAAGTTTCTCACAATGAAAGGCTGTCTGAACACCAAGTTGAGACGGGGATTTTAAACTTCATGTCAGTCAGAGAAATGTCTACGTAGGACCAAGAAGGTAGATTATAAATAGCAACAACAAGATTAGTTTTTTGACAATTAGTTTTTATGAAAATTTGTTCTTTGCTTGTGCTCTGTCCTCCTCTTTAAAGGGCTGAATTATCAACATTTTCCTCACATTTCATTGGAGATTTTCAGCTCATAGAATTATTTTTAACAACAGTAGCTGTTTCAGAAAGATTACACTATTATTTGTCCTCATTGTGATAAGGTATAAACCACAAGTGTCCTTAAAAATTAAAGTTATCAATGGTACCCATAACATTACATTAACATTTTAAAGCTGGAAGAAACTTTGGATTTCATTGGATTCAGTCTCTCCCTTTCTTATCACCTGCAGAAGTAAGGCTGTTGGCCATCTGCCCAAGCTCACTAATAGCAGGGACCCCTGAGAAAGGGCTCCTGACTCCTAGGCTGCTGCTGATTCTCCCACATCGTGTGCCTCTCCCTTCATGGGAAGTTTTGATTTGTTCTTATTTAAAAATTTTTGCTTATTTTCTCTTGGGTTTGCTGGCATCCCACTAATTTTGCCTTTAGGCTAAAAATTAAAGAATCTAAGACATTTCTGTGCATTGCTGAAAAGGGTTTGTTTTTTTGTTATTGTTTTATTTTTTCCTTCAGAAAAAATATTCAGCAACAACTTATAATACTTTTATATATTTACCTTCTGGTTTTTGACAGAGGAGAGCTGATTCAGATACAGTTAAAAAATTATATTCTTAAAGCCAATAACAAGTTGACCGGCAAAATGGCAGCCGAAAGGGCAGGAGTCTTTTCTGAATCTTCATGTGTTTCTCCACTATTGCTCTGGGATCCTGGAGCAGGGTGGTGTGATGAAATCTCATGGACTGTGGGAATGTGAGTAATTCCTAGGCTGATCTTAACCAGCTTTGGGCCTTAGGCAAAGGCACTTAGCTTCCCCAGGATTTTATTTCCTTCATCTCTGAAATGACAGTTGGGCTAACTGACCTCTGACCTCCCTTTCCTACTTTTGAATTGAAACAATATTCCCAAAATACACTGAAGTCACTCAAGAGCTGCACTATGGTAATCCAACATCATGTCAATTCACATCAGTCATTCATTAGTGGGACAAATCTAAGAAAGTCTTCGCAAGCTTGATTAAGCAAAGAACGTCAAACTCAATCAACCTTAATCAAACAGATTTGATATGAATGAAAAATGTATTGTTCACATACCTATTACGACTGAAAGCAACAAATTTATCAAATATTTTCCAAATTATCTGCTAATGAATCAAAAAGATTGTTTATATAGTTGAAAGAGCTATTGTTATATTTTCTTTGCTTTGCTTTCATTTTTCCAACAATTGCTTTGGGTTGTTTACCGCTCAATAGTGTGCTATGCTTCTCACATGGTGAAGAGTAAACGCACAGCTGTAAGAGGAAGAATGTTAGGGTTTTTGTTTATATCCTCATTATTTCCCCACACAATTCATTTCTCTGCTCATTTTCATTAACGTTCTCCTCCTTCCTTTATTTCTTGTTCCCTCTCCTTACCCTTCTAATAGGATAATGTCCTTCCATTGCCCGTTTTTTCTCATTTGTCTCTTATCATTACCCTAACTACCTCATTCTGGCATCCCACTAATTTTCCCTTTAGGCTAAATAGCAAAGAATCGAAAACATTTCTGTAAATTGCTGACAAAGATTTGTTTTTTTGGCTTCAGAAAAAAATTCAGTAGTAACTTGCAAAGCTTTTATGTATTTCCTTGTGGTTTTGGACAGAGAAGAGCTTATTAAAATACATTTTTTAAAATTGTATTCTCAAAGAAATAATCAAACAGATTTGAGATGAATGAAAAATGTATTGTTCATATACCTATTAGGACTGAAAGCAACAAATTTATCAAATATTTTCCAAATTATCTGCTTATTTAACTAACACTTTATACTTAACACTTTATTTTTTTTTTTACTCACCCAGTTTTACATCCACTGAAAATGAAAAAGCCTCATAAAATTACACTAATTCTAATGTTCCTTAACTTAAGAGAAATTCACACATAAAACATAATTTTGTCACGACTGGACTCTGAGAAGCATCAGTTTCCTTCTATCTCAAAGAATTTGGAGGCCCCCTGCCATCCTAGAGCATCAGTAGCAACTGAAGTCGGAGGCCTCTCACACTGGGTGCAGTGGTAATCTTCCACCCACCAGTGACAGGCATTTCGTCAGGCTCAACAAACACTAATTTGAGTGCTCATATTCTGTGTAAAAGGCACTAATCATTAGTTAAACAAACAAACCATTTGAGTGTACAACTGTCAACATGACAAAAATCTACTCACCTAGGGACCAACCTCATGCCCGGGCCAGCCGTTGAAGGTCTCTAGACCTAATTACCCACAGTGCTGCTAAGTCACAAGGCCCACATTAGCTCAGCATGGACAGAGCATTCTTTGACTGTAAAATCTAAAGGTAGTTCGGAAAAAATCTCAAATCAGAGGTGCCTTTGGAGCCTCACTGCCACTGCCTCAGGAAACGTTTTTGCCTCCTCTGGTCTGGGACAGACTTTGCTGGTCTCCCTGACCCTTTCCTCTCCCCTCACTGGTCCACTCGCCCTGGCTCTTCTATGTATTGCTGAAAAGCCAACAAATGAGATCAGGCCACACCCTCACTTCCAAACTAACACCGGCTCTTTGCAACCAGGTGAAGTCAAAACAAGCTTTAGCATCAGATGGAACTTGACACAAGCCCATGCTTCAGTTCCTTGCTGCCAGTGAGACCTCTGGCCATGGGCAGGAGGGTGGGAAGTGCCTCACATGAAGGATAAAGTGAGTGAGTGAGAGGCAGAAAGAGAAAGACAGCACACACACGTGCATGTGTGTAAAGCATTATAGAACCTAGTGTTTACTAGGTATTAAAGGTATGCTGCGTTCTGCACTTTCTTCTCAATTGCTGGACTGATTTCCAGTTTTATGATATGGTGCAGTCAGCCCTCACTATCTGAAGCAAACTGCTGCTTTAGTACCTTCTCTCACTCCCCCAGTCCAGCCCTGCTTTGGAGACATCCGTGCTCCCAGACTCATCGGGCACTCCCTGGAGTCTGTGTGTCTTACCCAGGTTGCCCTTTACCCTTTCTCCCCTTGAAAACGTGTTCTAATAATTTAACATCAACTTCTTTTTTTAAATTACTTTATTGTTCAATTTCAGTTGTCTGCATTCCACCCCCCCACCATTCTGTCCCCACCCCAGCCAATCCCACCTCCCTCCCTTGCTTCCACCCTCCCTCTTGGTTATGTCCAAGTGTCCTGAAAACGCTTCCCCCTACTGTCCCCTCTCCCCTCCCCTCTGGCTATTGTTAGATTGTACTTAATTTCAATGTCTCTGGTTATATTTTAACATCAACTTCTTATGCCTTTCCCTAATCAGTGAGTCCCAGCTCCTTTCTGCATCCAAGCATATTCTTTTATTCACTCACCCACTCATTCAGAGCAATCTGAGTCTGTGATTAGGAATGTGGACTCCAGAGCCAGCCAGCCTGAATTGAACCCCAGCTCGGCCACTCACTTACTGTTTAAACTACAACAAGTTACTAAATCTCTGTGGCCCAGTGTCTTTAGCTGTAAATAGCAGTTAAAAACCCTATCTCAGGAAAGTTGGATATATTGTAACAACAACAAGTGTGGAAGAAAAGAGTCTTGTATTCTTGTCTGGGTTCTGCTCTTTATTACATGAGTGACTTTTGGCAGGGCTGATGGAATCAACCCTAACTGCCGACCTCACTGAGGGACCCACCATCACCGTCTCTGTAAAACGAAGGGATTGACCTCAGCAGTCTCTCTGAGGTCTTGTCTGTGTTCACAGTTCTAAAATGTCCTCTTAATCCATTGATTCATAATCCTTCAGAGCTATTTATGTAAGTTTTTCTTGCATTTACGTGGCTGTAGAGTTCCTTAACACATTGCCAGATCAAATGCCACTGTAGGAAAATTCTTTCAAGTTTTCATTTCTACATGGTATGTTTCTTTTAGACAGGAACACTTGTACTACAGCCAAAGGGATTTCCAATAAAATCCAAAACTTGTGCAGTATTAAAGGATGCTGATCACTAATAGTAAACAGTTAGGAGCCCAACAAATCCAAGATTACAGGAATTTGATATTTATAGGTGTTTATATTACATGCCAAGGAGCCCAAAGTAGCTCCTGTCACGAATAAGAAGTTGACTGAACACACATCATTTCCTGTCATTCCCATCTACCTTATCTTTCAGATATGAATATTTGATACCAAAATCATAAAGACATTTCAGAGCTTATGGAATCAAAGAATGTTAAAGCCAGAGGAAACTTTAGCATTTTTAAGACAAATATTCTCTGTTGATGTCAGATATCACCTTTACATATTAATCCATAACGTTAAGGAAGGAAGAACAACTAAGAATAATTTAGCTCTCTGTAAGAACTAGTTGCATTTTTATTATTATGCAAAAAATAGGGAATCAAAATGATCACCTAACAGGAATGAATAAATTTATCTTTATTGATTGTTAACAGTGCATATATTACTAATTAGTTTTTACTACATAGCTTTAAGTTGACTTTCATGTGCTTGTAGAGGTCTGGATCTAGCCTAGGTCTAAACTTATAAAGTTGTCATACTGCTGAAGCCATAAATGAGCTGTGACTCTAACATTCTGAGTAATTTTTAAGCAAATAGACCAGGACTAAACCATAGATATTAGCTAGTCTTTTAAAAAATACTGAAGTCACTTAATAGTCCCATGAATTTATCTTTATCTCAAACTCATGTTTTGGAATTACTTACTTTACCTTATGTGCTTACATGGTGTGTGTGTGTGTGTGTGTGTGTGTGTGTTGGTGACATCTAATTTTTAGGGTGAATTAAGTTTGGAAAAATGACCAAAAAAAGTCAATCAGCTATGTATTAGAGCAAGTATAGCAAAATGTTATGGTGGAGTCTATCTTTGTTTTAAAATCTTTCAACTTTGCTATATTTGAATATTTTCATAATGAACCTTAGGAAAAAATCAGACTTAAACTTAATGAATAAAATAGATAATCTGTGGGGTAAAAGACTGACA
>VMDR010007435.1:0-40523 GCA_007922815.1 Macrotus californicus | reverse complement strand
AAAGGAGTGCCCATCAGACTGTCAGCTGATTTCTCCAAAGAAACCTTACAGGCAAGAAGGGGCTGGCAAGAAGTATTCCAAGCCATGAAAGGCAAGGACCTACATCCAAAATTACTCTATCCAGCCAAGCTTTCATTTAGAATGGAAGGGCAGATAAAGTGCTTCCCAGATAAGGTCAAGTTCAAGGAGTTCATCATCACCAAGCCCTTATTATATGAGATGTTAAAGGGACTTATCTAAGAAAAAGATCAAAAATAGAAACAGTAAAATGACAACAAACTCACAGCTATTAACAACTGAACCTAAAACAGAAACAAAAACAAACTAAGCAAACAACTAGAACAGGAACAGAATCACAGAAATGGAGATCACACGGAGGGTTATCATCAGGGAGGTGGGTGGGGAGAGAGGGGGGAAAGGTACAGGAAATAAGTAGAATAAATGGTAGGTAGCAGATAGACAGGGGGAGGTTAAGAACAGTATAGGAAATGTAGAAGCCAAAGAACTCATGGACATGAACTAAGGAGGGGGAGTGTGGGGGGAAGGGGTGTGCAGGGCGGGGGGGGGGGGGGGGGGGGGGGGGGGGGGGGGGAGGAGATGGGACAACTGTAATAGCATAATCAATAAAATATATTTAAAAAAAAAAGAGAGAGAGTCCTGATCAAATTGGACTCAAGGTATACTTTGACACTGGACTTTTCAGTCACTGAACCAATAAATGTTTATTGTTTTAAGCTAGGCTGAACTGAGGTTTACATTACTTGCAACCAAGGCTCCAAACTGCCACACAGTATCTAAGACGACTGGGGTGCGTGCCCATCTATATGTGAGTAGTGCACTGGCTGGGGCCTTGGGTGGCATTATTTTTTCTGAAAGAAATCTTGTCCCAAGGGCAACAGTATTGTACAGAGCTCTGTGCCATGGCCTCTGATCTCTCAAGCTTTCTTGAAAGCACTACACATACATTTATTAAGAAAGTGGGCATCAATAAAAGAAACAAGCCAGGTGTCAAATGCAGCATATTTTAATTTGTTTCAAATAAAGCAATATATGTATATATATATATATTTCAGAAAAACACCAGATGTTAAAGTCTACAAAAGCGCATGTGTCTTCAGCAGATCATGTTTGTCTGATCAATAAGAATTCTCTTCAACATTAACTCTCTAAGGACGATCAATGGACTGACATCACTGCTACAAATAGGTTGCTACTGAGCCTCTGATCTTTAGCCACATGTTGGTTTTCCTAACAAATGAGTAAATACTGCCTGGCTAGACTGCTGCAATGTCTTGATGAGAAAAAGCATCAACAGATCAAGCAAAGCCGTGAAAGTTATGAAGCAAGCTAGAGCTGATTATTAGAATTAGTAAAAATGATTAAGAGAGGATGACTCAACCGTATAGGGTTTGTCTATTCTGATTGACTCTCTTTTGGCAGCGAATTGGGTCAGCACCTCGGGCAGGGAACCAAAACTGAGTGAAAAATGCTTTTTTTGTCTCCTCGCTCAGGCCACCAACGTCACAGCTGGGACTGAGAGGACCGCAGCCTCTGTGGGAACTTCCATTCTCGTGGGGCAGAGGTTACACTGTGCAACCCTCGAGACGTTGCCCCGGAAAGGCCTGGCCTCCGCGTGGTCTGTGGCGTGCTGCCTTCGCCGGGGCTTTTCCTGGTGCACCGGGGCCTCGGGGGTCTTTGTTCCCAAAGAGGCCTCTTGATTTTTGGTGCCGCCTTTGTTTTTGGGACGGAAGCCGTTGTGTGGCTGCCTTCTGTGCTCGTGGCGGCTGCTGCCCTTCGCCATTGGATCGGTGTCGTTACCACTGCCCTGTGGCTTGGCAGACCCATTTAGCCTGTTGTGATACTGAGGATTAAATCTTCGTCTTTGGCTAGAGGACCCATTCTACAGGCAAAAAAAAAGAGAGAGAGACACACACAGGTATTAGATGCCAACAGACCACTGATGGATGATACCAGGAGACATCGGGGAAACCAATTCTCTAAGCCACTGGTTAGCTTTTTTACATCCCAGAAGAATACGACAACGTGCAAATGAGGTCAAGCTGACAAAATCCTGGAGCTTAAAAGAAACAGTGGGCTGTCTTGGAAATGAAACTCTGAGGAAATTACTGACACTGAAAGAGAGGTTACAGAAGTAGAAGCCAGACAAGTCAAGAACCAGGTCAAGAAAGTGAACTTAAAATGTAACAGAATGAAATGTAACACAGAAAGGAGCCAGGCAGCCATGGTCCTCTCTGATGAAACCTCTGGGGACAATCTGTGCAGACTATGCACACAAATTCCCATTACATATATGAAAAAATGTAAAATTCTGTTTGTAATTTTCCTTCTCTAAAACAGCTTCTTTCCTATTTTATTTCAAAATAAATTTCACAGTTCAGAAATATTATCTGGGTAAACACAGGGCTGAGGTGTATCCGGTAGACCCTGGTGGGAGGTGGAGGTAAAGCACATTTTCAGAGAGGTAATTAGTTCTTTTTCTAAACGTTGCAGTCTCAGCCAGTGAATTTCGAAGCACCAGGTGAAAAGCCGGCCACTTTCAACAAAGTGGCAACCAGAACATGAAGGGGTGAGTAGAAAGAAAGCAATGGATTGGCGTGCCCGTGGCTGTTGAAGGCAAAAATGTTTACATTCCTTGAGGTCAGTAATAGTCAACATTTACTGAGCACTCACAGTGTACCAGGTCCCATCTCATTTATCATCACAATCACCGTTTAATACAGTTGCTGTGATTTGTTTCATTTTATAGAAGAGGAAGATAAATTTAAGGGACTTGGCCCAGGTCTTCTTAGAAAATGGTGAAGCCATTCCTACTTCACATATTGTTTCCTGGCAAGATTCACAGGTAGGTTGTTACATGAACACAGATCTTTACTGAAAATCAAGCTCCTATTATTAACACATGTAATTTTAGGAGTTACAAATACATATAAAGTTCTAAATTTGCGCACGGTGACTGGACAGTACAGGTTTAGGGCGGACCCCCCCTAACGGTTCTGGGCTCAGGGCGAGAGTGTGGAGGCGGGCCCACACACCGCCTGCCTGCACACTGTGCCCTCCCACCTCTGGGGCCTTCACACGAGGTGAGGGGCCCTTGCACACACGGATGGGGCACTCCAGCCTGCACACCCAGGCTTCGTCCCCACCCCCACAAATAATCATCCTTTGGACTCAGGGGTGTGCAGACTGGTAGTGTGGTCTGCTCTCAAGAGGATGTATCCAGGGAAGTGGTCCCAACATGGGGCAGACTTGGGTCCATTTGGGAATGGAATTCCAGGATCTCAAGTACTTGGGGCACTTTCCAGAAGGGAAAGGACAGATTTTGGGTTGTCACGTCTCCTTGGTCTCGCTCTGGAGAAAGGACTATGGCTGTGAGAGGACCAGGAGGTGTCACTCTGAAGCATGGGGCCCAGCTCAAGGCCCTTCTTGCCCAGGTGTCAGCCTTCCCGCTTAGATATTTCATGTGGAATGAGCCATTGCCTGCAATGTTTTGCTGAAAAATGGCTAAACAGAGAGCTGAACAGAATCTATGTAGATAGCATTTAATTTGGCCTCTTTTGTTTTTAAAGAAATTGAGAAAGGGAAACTCAGACTACATTTTAGACTTTAATAATGAGCAAAGAACAAAAGCTGTGAAGATGTATTTAGATTACAAGAAGAACAGATTTGATTATGATCTTAAAGCTATGCATGTATGAAATGCTCCTTGTTAAAGTACGATTTTAAAGTTCATGAAGACATTTGGGGCCCAAGAAATGCTTGTCAGCGTCATTAATGAGGATTCTGAAAGTCCAAGGCCATGAAATGCAACATTTGTTAAAAAAACCAGCATTTTGGAAAGCTGAAATGTCTTTATAACATGCCTGGCTTCTGTAGCATCGAATCCCATTTCTTGTTCATTCTCTAATGATAAGGGGCAAATTACTTCTCAAGGACAGAGTGGAGACAAAGAAGGAAGATTGCCCTTTGGACACTTGTATTTTTAGAGGACATGCTAGATAAGAATTAATAATGTCACTTTGAAATGTGTTCTCTTTACTAAAAGCCCAAGAGAAGAGAGAGGAGTGTGAACTAACTTTGGCCTCCTACTGATAAACTAAACATAAATGGGAATTAAAGAGTCTTAAAAAATAAATGTTGGGTTTCTTCTCGCTCAGTGTCAGAAGCCAGGTTCTGAGTCCTGTTCCCATGTCTGTGTGAGTCCCTTCCACATGTGGGCCAGGGACCTGGGGACAGTGGCATTCAAGGGCATGAGGGGAGCTGTCTCAATTAGGTAGACTCTGCTAATGCTGCTGGGAGTGTGCTAAGGCCACTCCCTCCACAGGGAAAGGCCCCTGTGAAATGTGGACCAGAGGAGACCCGTGAGGCCAGGCCATGCTGCTGGGGGTGGGAGGGTCTGGGTGGGACTCCAGCAAGCTCTGTGTCTATTAGCAGTTGTTTCTGTCCCCTGCAAATAAGCAGTTTCTTCCTGGCCCCAAGGACCAGGGTCTGCAGGACTCCTGGAGGCAATGCAAGGAGCCTCCCCAGAGTACTTACCTGCTTGTTAGGCGGCAGGGCCTGGTGAGAGAGGTCCACAGTGCTGGGAAGGTTGCTCATCATTTTGGGGTTCGCTGCTTTACCCTCAGAGGGCTTGTGGTGATTGGACGATTTTCGGGTAAAGTTACTCTGTTTTCCAGAGGCTGCCGTGTGAGCGGTCAGCAGCGGCAGCAGGGAGCTGCAGGGAGTTCTTGAGGAGTAGTTGTTCTTTGGGTGTGTAACTGCAACAAGAAAGCAGGAGGCATCAGGGGCTGAGCCACAGACACGGCTGCCTCTGTAACCCATTAGGAGATGGAGAAATTGGCAGGAGCTTCATAAAACCATTAAGGTAAGTTTTTATTTTTAAAGATGTCATTTGAAAGGGCACCCTGGTGCCTGGAGAGCACCAAATTTCTTCTGTGAGAATCACTGAACTCTGATTACAGCATAATCATCCAAGTTGGGAGACGTCTGAAGGAAATAAGACTTATCTGAGCAAGTTTAATATCCTTCCTTAGGTCAAGAACCACCAAGGGAAGATGGATAATGAAATCTCAAAGTGCCCAGACTATGGCCCTGTCCATAGATGTGGTTTCCCACTAGCAAACCCGCTCTTGGTCTCCTTGTCAGATCCCTTGTGCAGCTGGTATTCAGAGATGCAGGAAGACCAAGAGGTATGTGGACCCTTGGCCAATCACCGTCATGATGTTCTGAGAGCACAGGACTGGGGTGATGATGGGTGTCAGGAATTTTGTCACCTGGGTTGTACACATTCCCTGACCATAGGGCCAGACTGAAAGATGCCCTAAAGCATCTTTTATGTTCCAACAGAGCTACATCATCTGGCCTTTTTTTATCAACCCCATTTTCTTCAGCCCCACTGCAAGTCTGTACCAATTCCAATGCTTAAGTCAATGCAGGCTAATCAGACAGGTCCTGGCAGGGCACAGGCACATCTGTTCAGTGTTTATTGTCCCCGTCCACACTGGTTTTGGAAGGGTGGCTTCTGATGGGGTGATTTCTATGCAATTACGCTGAACGGAGGCCAGAGGGAATCAATCCAAGGGTAAAGTCACGATTCCCTCTCACAGAGCACCAGGATTTGACTGCCAGGCTGGAAAGCAAGACCTTCTAATCTTAACATTGTCACCAAGTTTTAGAAGCAATTCTCTCCACTACCTGTGTCAGATCAGACTTAATCCTAGGGTTGGTTCTTCCAGAGGATTAGAATGACTAGTGGGGATCAGAAAACACGAAAAATGGAAGGAGCAGGGATGTATCTCTAGTCTGTTCGTTTTGTAAGTGAAGTGCGATGGTACGCAGGGGGCTGTGCAAACACCCCGGGGGATTTCAGTGGTTCTTGTGCTCACTAGATTCAGTTTCATGGGGGCCTTAACTTCCTACAGCTCAGAGACCACTACTGCTGCTGGTTCAGTAGCTGTGGGCGCTCAACAAAGCTGAGGAGGAGAGGGCTTTTGGAGATGTATGCCTCCAGCACGGGAGGCTGTCTTTCCTATGGACACTTGGAATTTGTGAGGGATGGCCCCTCCCACTAGATGTCAGTGGGTGAAGCTGCACTTCCCCAACCCTCAGATCGGGGAGACTCACTCGGCATCAAGGCCTCCCTCATCATCAGGCTGAAGTAGAACTAGGGTGGGCAGTTCAATTTCCAACCATGAGCCAGACTGTTTGCAAAAGCTGAGGGGGGAGGGGGATGGCAAACACGTAGATTCTTTCATAAGGGAGGAAGCACACAGAAAAAAAGATAATAATTAAAATCAGACGACCGCCGAAGACACGTGAGCGGGGTGGTTGCTGCAGCGGTTATTTTAACGTGACAGTCGGAAGCAGCCTCTATGTCCACAACTGGGGGAAGGGTTGTGTTAGTTTTGTTTAAATAAGTTATGGGTTAATTTTATTGGCATGGAAAATTGTCAACCATGTATTGTGAAATGATAAAAGCAAACTCTATTACTATATATGTATGCAGTATGGTATAGCAAATTAGAACATGTATATAATATATGTAATATACTGATATAATTTACACAGTAGACTGAGTGTGCATAACAAGTGCGAAGGATCTACAAATGTCATGTCTTACTCTATTGCAGTTCTGAAACTTTTATTTTTATTATTATTAAAAAAATCCTCACCGGAGGATACTACCTATTGATCTTAGAAAGAGGATGGGGGCAGGGCGGGGGGAGGAAGGGGGAGAGAGAGACAGAGAGAAACACTGATGTGAGAGAGAAGCATGGATTGGTTGCCTCCCACATGCGCCCTGACTGGGGACCAAACTCGAAACCTTTTGGTGTACCGCATGATGCTCCAACCAACTGAGCACCTGGGCAGTTCTAAAAGGTCTGTAGCTTTTAGATCAGGCTTATATTTTTTACACTCAGAAAAAAAAGCAATTTCTACTTTGACCAAAAAAAAAAATGTGGCATCAAATCTTAATTTTCAGCTGACTGTGAAGCTGTGGATATCCAATGTCCCTCACCAGTCCTCTCCTCCTTGTGGCTATCCTTAAAGCCACTTTAGTACTCATTTCTGCCTCCCCTGGTGGGTGGGCTGGAGCAGAGGGATAAGTATCAGCCAGTTGTTTTGCACATTAGCTGCTCTAATTAAGGCTTAATAGCGAACAAGACTAAAGCTAACAGCTGAAGTGAAGTCTTTCGTTATCTGCAGACTTCACTGGGCACGAACGGAGGGAGACGCCTGGGCACTGCTGAGAGGCACCTATACAGCAGCTGCGCCCTTTGTGACAGCAGCCGCTGGTTCCCAGACTTACTAGGAAGACTCATCCTCAGTGTAAAGGCCTCTACTGTAGACACAGGCGATCTGAAATGAGAGGCGGTTATCTGGCCGTGTTTAAGAAAAGTTTACAAAAGGTGTAAGATAGTTGACCTGCTCTGCTCTGCTTAATAAATCCTGGGGATTTACTGATGGGCAGTGGCATTTGAAGAGTCTAAGTTCAAATCTTGACATTTCTAGTGACTTGTGTCATGACCTCAGATCATTAAATCTTGTTAGACCTCACTGTAGCCCCCTGGGGGACCGCACGCCTGACATTTCCGATTTCAACTCCAAATAGCGCCAGGCTTACTCATCCAGAATTATTTAGCAAGCACGCAAAACTCACTTTCTCCGCAGAGCATGATTTGGGACTTCAGCTGTTCAATGTCACAGGAGAATCGGGCAGCTTTCCCGAGCTCTTCATCATATTTACGCTCGCTGACAAAGTGCTGGAAGAGAGAGAAGTAAACCAGGAGCTCCACCAACGACAGAAGTGACCAAGGCGCACTGCAGATGCCGTCACTCTGCTCTTCTACCACTACTGATGTTGTTAACCAGGTAGAGAATTCTGCCAGCTCCGTCACTGTGAGAATCCATCGAATCGGACTTGGTTTCGACCTGCCTGAAACATGATCACCTTCTTGTCCTGGGAGTAAGTGTGGGGCCTGACTTTCCCCTGCAGGGGCTCAGACAAGTGTATAGAAGAGTATGAAATTATTTCCCACTGAGGGGTGTGGGGAGTTATGTGAGGAAAGCATTTGGGCTGAAACATTAAAAAATGGGCCAAATTCGTAACAGATAACACAATTTCTGATCACAGTATTATGAAATCACATATTATTATCTCTATTGTACAGAGGGGAAATTTGAGGTTCTAAGAATACATAAGCTATCCAAGGCCGCAGGAGCTAGACCCTTTCACCCCAAAGCCTGTATGGCTGTATGGTTGTATGGGGTGAACAAAACCATTTTATGTTCAGTGGGAAATTGATAGGCAGACATGAAACTTAGAAGATGAATAAATTGCAACACACCAGGAAGCTGGCAACTTCGTATTCCTCACTTCATGTTCTAATAAGAGGGAGAGAGAAGTTGGAATATATATGTATACTGGAGTCCAGTTGTGGATTTTATTCTGAGGCGAAGGGTTGGCCACACAGGGGAAGCTCAGATCCACTCTGACTTTGGTGTTAGGGTGGGAAGCACCAAAGGCCAGAAGAGAAGGCGAGAAAGAAAAGACCTCTAGAGCCTCCAGGACCCTCAGGGGGAGGCCTTATTTCCTGTTGCTTTTCATGCCTAACCAAACGGAGGGGATTGGAAAGTCATGTGACATTTTTTACCATAACTAGCCAGTTTGATGTCCAGATGAGCAGACGATCCTACTTATAAAGCCTGTGGTGACTGTGTCTTCAAAGTACTCTCGTTCCCAAGAAGGAGGTCAGAAGCTGGGTGTGTGTGCGTGTGTGTGTGTGTGTGTGTGTGTGTGTGTGTGTGTGTGTGTGTTTAGTATACTGGGGAAAAAGAAGAGATTAAGGGGAAACTTATAAACTGTAACTTTCTATTTTATCATAGACACTTGTTTTTGTCACTGTTGTAACCATTTCTTCTTCTGGTAACTGTACCCCAACCTGGTTTCAAAGATCCACAGTCTTGGTGGGTCCATCCATCCAGACCTCTCTCAGCTAAATGGTGGACATGACCCAGGTGGAGGCTGATCAGAATCTCTCTCTTTGGGACTTGAATCAAGTGGGTGGCACTAAGGCTGATGGTGCTCTGAAGAGTGGCTGGTAATTGCTGCCGCCTACCTTACCCGGTGGCTGCCCAGGTCTCTGCCTAACTGTGGCCTGGAATCTTCAGATCACGCTCTGCTTTGGTGAGCTACACTCATATTCTTTCAAGTTTTACTTGTTTTGAGGTTAGCCAGGGCCAGTTTCTGTTGCTTATAACTGAAGAAATTTAATGAATACATACTTGTGTGTGGTGTCCCTCACAAAAGGGTAAGTAAGCTAGACAAGGATGTAGGAAAGGCGTCTCCACATACTGTGCATTCTTTAGAATCCTTATGGTTGTTATACTAGGTTCATACTTAGTGTGTGTTCACGTGGTATGTTTATATACATACACATAAATTGTATATGGTGAAAATAATAATCCCTCATCCCAGCTATAATTCATGGTTGAATACATGTTATTTAGGTCAGCCCCACTGACTAAAAAAAATAGCTTGTCCCTCCCTCTATATTACTATGTCCCTTCAAGCCACAGTATATGTTTAAATAAGTGATTAGATGGTTCTTCGCCATTCTGTTCTCTATTTCAACCTTGTGAAAGGGAGCTGGGTGTGTGATGTTGGGTCCTCAGAGAGCGGCACTCTATGGGTGCAGCACCAACACAACGGGGATCAGATCTCTGGCTCAGGATTCAGGCTGTGATCGTTCAGGACTCACCTTAATTTCCGCCCTGAGTTCGGCCAGCTGCATCTCTGCCATCTGACTGGCTAGATCAGTCAGTCTCTTTAGTTCTTCTGCTTTCTTCTGACGAGCAGTCAGGATTTCCACTGCCAGATAAAAAGGAATAATACATTAGAGCCAGGGATTTAAACATATTAAATGACCTAATTTCTTGGAGTCCGTTCTCCCTCCGCAGACCGATTGCTCTGTTGGACCATGACTGTGTTTTCTGAGTTGGTCATTGAGGTGGGTTTGCTGTCGGTGCTCATGACCAACCACCCGCCTCTGTATGTCCTTACCCACTGATCCCAAAGCCAAACATGGTCCTTCTGATTCACTGTACACCCACAGTTTTCTTCATTCTCCTCCTTGGCATCTGCTCTCACGTACTTAAATTTGGACTTTTACATGCATGCATTATTCAGAACAGCTATTTCTAAAAAAGACACTTATTAAAATCCTATCTGAATGATATTGCAAATATAGGGAGTCCATTAAGCAAAATCCATTCTTGTACGTGCTGTGACAATAAATTCTAACAGTGTCAGACTTTCTGAATTTTCATATATACTCATTGAGGGCAACTAGCTGTGTTATTGGAACATGACATAGAGGTTTTACTTGATTAGCTTTTTGTGAGCTAAAAAAATGTGTCTTCTTCTGCTATCCTGCAGATATGTTTCCATTTTGCAATTAGATCAAAGCTCCAGACCAGAGTGTCCTGCCTTTGTTACGTGTCCCCAATAGAAACATCTCAAGGGAGAGTGAAAGCCCTTTCGAACCGGACTCCTGTGCACTCTGAAGCATCTGCACCTGCAGCAGAGACACCAGGGAGCTCTCTGACACATTTCACACATCTGCCAGATGAACAAGAGGCTCAAGTGGATGTAGTAGCCTACAAGCTAATTTGTGTGTGTGTGTACGTGTGCGTTTCACAAAAGATCATGGAACTCAGGAACAACGAACACAAACCTATGGGGTGAGATTTAAATATGAAGTCTGATCTTTCCATAGATAGACCTGTAGCTCTCTAACTCAAGCCACACATGAAATGCCCTCATTTCTTTTTGGACAAGTATTTTGAGTTATAAGGAAAGAGACAGCCGTCTAACTAAGATAATATGCACTTCAACTTCATATTCCATTCTTGGTTGAACAAAGGTCAACAACTTCTTTAGACCTGATTCACAGCATACACGCAGAGCCAAACAATGTGATTTCTCATTGTAAGAGTGCTTAATTTATAAGATCAAAAACAGTCACCTTAAAAACCCCAGAAGAAGTTCAGGAGCAATTGAGAGTTAAGAATTCCTACAAGTCATAAATCATTCTTCAGACAGACTGAGAACCATTTTCTTTTTATTCCATATCAATGCTGAGAGGTCAATAAAATACAAAATCTATAACTCATAAAGCCTTATTGTCTGCCAAACTGCACTAATAATGCTTTATTTACTGGGTTTCTCCTGCCTCCCACTCACAATAAATACCATGAGTGGTCAGAGGCTCATCTGTGCCTGGTCATCCTTCAGAATACAGAAGAGCCAGTGAAAAACGTCCCAGTGATGAAAGTGAGGGGAATTTTCATCTGAACACAGTCAGTATATTTACTGAGTGACGTCCCAGGTTACCCAGTCAGACCAGAAGACACGAAAAGGTGACCCACTATCACTTCTGGGCACAGAACACACGTTTTGTTTGGTCCACACATTACAAGGCAATTTTTCAAATTAATTGCACGCATTTGAAAACTTAGAGTCCATTTGGAAGCTGGATTTCTAGCTTCTCTTAGAATACTGGAATTTCTGGCCACTGTTGGCGAGTGCACCCATGGGGCAACGGCTGGCTGGCCTGAGAACTCGATGCCGTTTTCAGATGGAGCATGGTGCTCTGGATGCCTCGGTCCCTCTCCGCCCCGTTGCGCTGATTACCGCTACCCGCCTGGCCTCTGGAACAGGCATCCTCAATCACAGAGAGGCTCTACATGCAGGTTTCTGTGTCCATAACACCAAGAGGCTGGCACACAGTGGGTGCCCCACCTGTCTGCCGAATGAAGGACTGAATGAGTGAATCAATCCATTACTTAAAAAGCATATGCAGAGAAGGACATAAGTTCCTTTCCTACAGGGGCCTCTTAAGAATGTCTAGGACTTGTACTTGGATTATTTAATTGTTTTCCATTATAATTCAACTTACGGATGAGACTACCGTCTGAGGCATGAGAAAATTACTTTTGAGTCAGAAGATGAAACAGAGTACTTTCTTGAAAAGATTAAAAAACATTTCTGAAGGCCCAGACTTGACAAGCAGCTAGTACAGGGTCAGGAGACCCTGAGTGACTGCACGGTTCAACAGATCCGACTTTTCTTAATGGATCATTTGTGGGCAGTTGCTCTTTTTGATTAAGTAGAACTTGGGCATTCACACCAAACAAAAGATTCTGTAGAAATAGACATAAATGGGCCCTAAAATAGGAATGCAGGTGCAAGATCACCAATACATTCTTTGTTTACACTCATGCAAATGTACATGGAAATGAACATTTTGCATCAGCCAGTGTTGGGATGAGTTTTACATATAGTCTCATGACAATTTCAAAGCCTTTCATCATGAAAAAGCCTTGAAACTTGAGACCTTAAAGCTAAAATTCTTTGAGGGGAGGCAACATTTTTACCTCAAAAACATCAATCACTGAAGTAAAAAGCAAAAACAAAAGCAGATCAGATCCTAAAAATCACTAATCCTAAAACTTAAAATAGAATAGTAAGTATGTTTGAAAGCACCACCCTTTCATGAATCTGCAGATGGGGACAGTTCCATACAATTAGATGGTCACTGCATTCAGGACTTGATTACAATCATTTAGGCACTTTGATAAACAGTATCTGGTATGCTGAAGTCCATTTTCTCAAAAGGATTTATAAATTCCTTGAAGTTTTTAAAACATAGCGAAAACTTGCTCTTACTGCTTGAGCCCTGCAAAAATTTAGGGCTTCTCAAAGCATGCTCCTTAGCAGAGGGTGTGCTTGAGATCCCAAGGGACCCGGGGCTGGGACAGAGGTAGCTCTTCAAGCACAAAGATTCTTTGAAATCTTTTTTATTCCTAAAAAATTCTTGTGAATTTTGTATTTTATTTCATAATATGTGTTCCTATTAATATAAAGTAATGTTTTCTCCCCTTATCTCTTCTAAACTTGACACTCCAAGGAGATGCCTCTGCAGGCCTTCAATTCCCTGGGTGCGCAGACCAATGAGAGCAAGCAGTACGGCAAGCCTCGTTTCTTTATCTGTCAAACGTAATAAGCATACACACCCTGTATGGTTATTGTGAAACTAAATGAAATAACTATGTGAAATGTTTAGTACAGTACATTAAAAAAAGGCTAACTATGAATATTATTAATAAAGTGAGATATGTTCTTCTAGAACATACTTCCTCTTTTTGTAATTACATTAACGTTCACTGATACTGGATTCGACAGCCTATAGACACCGAGTTAATTATTGTACAATGATTTGCTTAACAAGTATTATGAAGTACCTATAGTCTCAGCATTGTGTTAGGTGCCATGAGGGATATAGGAGCTTATGTTAAAATTGAGGAAAAATGGTTTATGCCACATGCAGGAAATGAAAAATACTCATGAGACAGCAGATAAGCAAGCTCAAGACGGGGGTTGTAAAGATCCAGTACTTTGTCGGGAGGAAGTCAATGGTTCCTTCTATTTGTGGAGAAGACATATAATTAACACAGGTATGTCACCTGAGAGATGCTGCAGAACCCCTGTGACCTCCACTTTCTGACTGTCATGTGAGAGGGCTGGGCTAACCTCTTTACTAAGGGCTTTCCCCTTTTTGCACACATTCTGTGTCAGGCACTATGTTAAGTGCCTGGCATGTATTTTCTCAGATTTTACCTGTACAACAGCTATTTAAGATAGGTATTATTCTCATTCCCTCTTTTCTGATATGCAACCACAGGCTTTGAGAAATTAACAAAATGGTTCAAGGTCACACAGCCAGTAAATGGGTAGAGCCTGGATTTGAACTCAGTTCTGCTTGCCTCCAATGCAGCCAACTGGCTTCTCCGGGGCTCTGGGCAGTTCTAAAACCAGGAGCTGCAGCAGCAATTACTGAAGTCAGGTGACCCCTGCCAACCCATGCAGCTGTTGCAGCTGGCCTGCGTGCTCCCACAGGTTGCTGTTCACGGTTTAACCCAGGCACTAACAGCGCTTTGCACACAAGGAAGCATGCAGTAAATGTTTATTGATTGAATGAGCTGTAAAAATGGGGCTGCTCTCCCGAGATGCTCCAAACTCCATGGGTCTTGGCACTTAATATTGTCCCAAGAAGAAAGAATGAGCACATGAAATCGCAGGTCTTTTGTTAAGCTCTTAAAAAGTAATTGCTAGCAACTTTCTATTTCGGGGCTAGAGAAAACATTTGTGTCTGTGTTGGCGCTTTGTGTTTTTACCAATAAGACATGAAACTGGAAAGGAAAAATAAGCTTTACCTGAGAAACAGGAAAAATCCTGTCAAGTGGAAATCTACTTTCATTGAAGAAACCAACACATTTCATAAGAATAAAGCAATGTCCCAGAGGGATTGTGTAACTACCTAAATATTCTGCAGTTTCACCCCGGGTCACATTTAGTTTTATTTAATAAAACCTGCTCTGTTTTAAATTCTAAAATGTTGTTTAAAATTATTTAGAAAAATTGGGTAACAAAAATAATGATAGCTATTTTCCATAAAGGAATTACTGAATTACGGCCAAAGGCCAGGTGGGAAAAATATCTAGAAAAGGGAGAATTTGGTCTGATTCTCTATTCTGGTGAAGAGAAATGTACTGCAATTAAAGGTAAAGGATTTAAGCTGAAACCTGGTCGGGTTTGCAGACTGCCATTTATCTAATTCCTGTGGTGAAATTTCAGTAAAGATGAAGAATTTAAAATGCCCAGGAAATAAGAATTATAAAAGTAAATCTCAACTTAAAAATACGGTCTTAGGGTCCCATTAACACAGCAGATGGGATTAAATAATAACAGAGAGCCCAGCACGTCCTTTTGTGGCTTGTATTGAGCCTGACTGTGCAATCTCGTCTCAGCTGAAACTTTCAGTCCATGAAATTCAGCCTGTCCGAGATGATAAATCTGCTCTACTAGCTGTTGAGTGACTTCACAGCAGTGGCAAGGTTTAGGAATAAGTATAAAGATAATAAAATCAATCAACCCAGAGTGTTAATAGTTTGGACTAACATTAGGAAAGATTTTGCAATGATCAAGATCATCTGAGTGTGTTCATTATTTCAATAGAGTCTTTGGTACATTAAACAACCTCACTTGTGATTTCAATTTAAAACATGTAATTCATTTTCTTTTGATGTGTCAGGTTGGCAGGTGTCAGCGAATTTGACCAAACTTGTGAACAGAATTGTAGGGTCCTAAGAAAACATCACTGAGTACATCTCTAAATCTGAATTATTAATCTTGTAAGAGTTGCTTAAAAACTTGGAATACTTTGCCAATTAGGTTTGTGAGTTTGCCTGGTCAGGCATCTGAAATGTTCAAAAAAAAAATCAGATCTATTAAATTTATAAATGTGATTCAAAATATTAAGAAGAATTTAAGTGAGTTTCAAATGGGACTAATTTTTTTAGGGGAATTTAGTTTGTTGAACTTGAATTAGTTAAACCTAAAAAACGACCAAGTGAAAAGGATTGTATAAGTTGTATAGCAAGATTTGTAAGTTGTGAAGGCTTAAAAGTTATGTGCTTCAAAATTTAATACTAAATAAATGTAATGCCATTTTAAACCCAAGTAACTGTAAGTAGTCCATTATATGCACCAAAGTCCCTTTGGACTTTAAAGAGCTCAGCGGACACTGACTATTTGCTGAGTGCCTTTTCTGCCACGTGCTCAGTGGGTGCTACTGCTCTCCTTTGCCACGTGAGGTCACTGAGGTTTCCAGGGGCTAAGTGGCTTACGTGCCTAAGGTTACAGAGCTCGAGAGCCAGGATTACCGTGTGAATTTTAGGACCCCACCCAGAATCCATATCACTATCCATCTGACCTACAGATTGCTTCTGATTGAGAGGCTCTAGTCCAACAACCAGGCGTCAACTTACTGGCTTCTTCTTTAACTTTATCCATTTCTGCCATTAATGAAACTTCTTTGTCAATGATGCTGGAGGGAAAAAAAACAAAAACAAAAGCAAAGAATGCTTAATCAAAGACAAACTTTTAATAAGCACTGGAAGTAAAAGAAAGATTATTTTCATTAAACAAAATACAAAATTACCATAAATATTTCTATGTTACAAAGCCAGCAGCACACTCTGCTTTTCCAAAAATGAGCCAACGTGGAAGGGATGCTCCCAAGTATTACACTGTGACATCTGCTGATTAAATCACTGTCAGCAAATCTAAAAACAAAGTGCCTTTTTCAGACTTTCCGAATGGCGCTGCTTTGAACTTAAATTTGGGAGTACTTTTGCCCTATGAATCCCAAAGTTCCAGAACAACATACTAAGTATTTAAAAAGCTGGCACTCAGGTTCTCAACGTCTCTATGCTCTACTCTCCCAAATTCCGGCTGGGGGGTTGGGGTGGGGCCCATTCTGATGCAGATGTCCCGAGACCTACTTGGTGGTCTGGGCCAGGCTGTCCACACGCTCTGTAATATGGATCTATGCCTTCTCATTCTCCCAAATAAGCATTTCAAGCGAATTCAAATGAACATTGTTCCAATATATTTATTTTGGGGTTAGTCTTTTGAAGAGGTATTCCGTGCATAAAGTAATTATTGTTCCGGAAGTTCATTTTCTCCTGTCTCGAACCCTAACTCCCTTCCTAGAAGCATCATCAGAAATCCCTTACACCCTTTTCGCTGACTTTTATGTCTACATAGGCATAGATGTCACATGTTTCGTATTTTCATTTCGACCATAAATATTTCAGTCTATATCTAAAAGATAAGGACTTTTTGGTACCCTAACTGTAGTATTACATTAATACCTAAAAATGTTAACAATCGTTTAATGTTATCAGATATTAAATTTCCCCATACATTTTTAAAGAGCTTGTTTGAACCAGGATCCAAATAAGGCTGGTTTATTGCAACTGGGTGATTGCCTCTCAAATCTGTTTTAATCTATAGATTCCATTCCATCGCTCTTTTGTCTCCCCTTTGCAATTCATTTGTCGAAGAAGCCAGGCGTCCAAAGTCTGAATTTTGCTGACTACCTCTCTAGGATATTATATGACCCCTTCTTTTATATTTCCTATACATTTATTATGAGACAGAAATCTGATTGGATTCAGATTTGTTTATTTCAGGAGAAATACTTATATTCTTTCATTGGCAGACACAAAATGATGCAGCACACTTGTAAATATCCCTTCTGAAACAAAATCAAACCTGAGTGTATTCAGATTTCTATATCTTGTAACAAATTTGTAGAAAACACAAAGGAAATCTCTATTTTTTCAATGATATTAGCGGCCATTGATGATCACTGCCTAGATCAATAGGATTTGAAAAATGGGGACATTCAAATTTTATTACTCCTTCATTTACTTACCGGAAATTTTCCACAAAGAGAAACTTTCCCTTATTAACTATCTGGGTTATCGTGAAGTAAAGTTTATATAGATAAGGCAGGATAAATACTTGTTTCTCTCCTTTTATTTATCCATTTTCACAATGATAGTTAGTGCCTTAGCATTCTCCAAAAGTAGCCAATGAGATTTTTTGCTTGCTTGTACAGTTTAATTATGAATTCATACTTCATGCACTCAAACACACTGCAGTGTTTGTCCTTCTTCCTACTCAGACTTTCCATCAGATGTGCTTTCTCACCCTCCATCAGACACACACTTAAAATTTAAAGTGTGTTGGAAATTGGTTTCCTCTTGAGTTAACTATTGTATGTGTTTGTCAAGGTAAGAAGTAGTTCCTGGCATACATCTATAGGAAGGTTGGGGATCCTAAACCAGACGATGCAGCCTCAACACTTCAAGTGTAAGGACTGTGTGCTGAGGAGCTCAGCTCTTTCCAACCCGGAAATCCTAATGGAAAGAACTGACGTGAACAGTGAATGGCCAATTCTCCAGAACTGGGCTCTAAGCCAAGTCCATCAAGCTTAGACATCAGCCATTTCCATGACGCATATGGCTTAAGGTCACCGGATAGGATAACTTCTGTGTAACCAGCAGATCAGATTACCAGTACCTTACTTATTGACATTATACAGGTGTGATGTTGATGTGTTTTAATATAGGAAGTATGTGATAAGTACAGGTGTGGTGAGAAGGAAGTCTTTATCCCATCTCTGTTCCAATTTACTTAGTTCTCCTTGGAGGTCTCCACTGTGACCAGTTTGTTGTATTTCTTTCTAGAGACCATCTCTTCATAAACCAGCATATATTTGTTAATTATATGAAATGTTGAATTGGATCAACAGGCTGGTGTCCCTGTGATCATGAGGTATATTTAACTTCTCTGTCAAAGTCACAAATGTGGCCACCACTGAGGCCAAGTGATTCTTTGTTTTTAACAACTCTCTTAGAGAGGGCAATTCCATGTTAGTTCAAGAAAACAAAGCTAATGCATAACTGATGAAGGAGATAAGGTGAGAGCCTAGAGAGCTAGAGTTGGGATCCCAAATTCCAACAGCGTGGTTAACCTACTCTGCTTGAGAAAATGTTTTGAATTTTTTCCACTATGGAAAGACAGGAGAGACGAGAGAAGAGAAGAGTCAGCCAGGAGGCTGGGGGCTGTGTAGAGGGAAGATCTGGGGAGAAGTCATCCATAGTGGGATGGAGGGTGGGCAAAAGCACCTCCCCGACACAGAAGGTCTCAGATGCCACTGTAAGGTGTACTCTGCTTGGTGCACACGCACAGACACTGAGGAAGTGGCTTGGATTTACATCCACATCAGTGCAAGACTCAGCAGCTGGGAAGAGGGCAGAGTGAGTGTGGGAATACGTCCCACCCTACCCCCAGAACTGGCGCAAATCTGCGAGAGTGCTTTTATTTCCACGGGGCATGGACCAGGAGTCCTGGACACCTTCTTTGGGACTTCCAGGGCTGGTATATGTCAACTGACTTATGAGTGACAGGTCATGTAGGACTTGCAGGTAACTTGTCCTCCATCCTCTTCCCCAATGGTGTGTAGCAGGACTGCACAGGAACCACAGAGAGCACTACAAATAGGCAGAAGCTGACAGAACATTCATCCGTGAACAAATATTTGCTGAGTGCCTGCCATGTGCCAGGTGAGGGTGGTGGGGCTGGGAACACAGCTGTGGATAAAAGTATCCCCCCATCTTTCTGGAGCCTACATTCTCTTTGGGAGAGCTGAGAGAAAGGTGAGACATCTGCTGAAATTACTGGGAATATAGTGAGAGATAGAAAAGGAAAGAAAATGAGGATGGCAAGAAGCAGAAATTAGGGTTCCCCCACCCTCAACCAACCAGAAGGCTTCTAATTAGTCTCCAGGTTTTGAGGGCAAGTAAAGTACACAACTTAAGGAAGTGCATTTGCCTGATTCAAGATCGGGTGTCTTTAGACTTCCAGTGGCGTGCGGGGAGGCGCAAACTGCGTGAGACTGCCGGGACAGCCTCGCAAAGTCCCCCTACCCCCCCAGTCCCCAAACAAGGCCACAGACCCTGGCGGGTGGAACCCTGTGGCCTGTGTATGTTGGGCGGGAAGAAGGGTGTAGGAAGGGGCCTTTGCTAATTTCTTTACCAGCTACAAAATCATGGCAGATTTTTGTTGATTAGATTTGTTGACATAATTATGTGCCCAGAGCGTTACAAGATGGACATCTGGGGCATGATATGTATCCCCAGGTCTAACACACACTGCTCAAAGCTGGCTGTCTACACAATGGTCAGGTCCGGCCCTCTGGGCCAGCAAACGGAGGAATGAAGGTCACAGACAGTAGACCGTCAATCTGCGTGATGCCCCCTTGAGGATGTGAAAAAGCCTGCGGTGCTGGCATCAAACCATGTTTCTATTCCTCTGGGTATTTCAACAAAACATTGTCCTCAGGAGTCTTGGTAATTCAAGCACTGCTCTGTACGACCGCAGATAAAGGCAAGCCAGAGAATCTCTGCTGAGTCAGTGCCCTGCACCCAACTCATGATCGGAACGCAAACCAGGATCTGCTGTTGGCCTGAGACATCTCCCCCTGAATCTCCCTCAATAATTTCAAAAAGGTGCCCTTGAGGGTTTTCTGGGAATTTGCTTTCAAGGCAGCAGGCTTGTAGAAGGGAAGAACAGCCATGGGAGGTGGGTGCAGAGGATGAAGCAGCAGAGGCCAGCCTGTCCCCTGGCGGGCCGTCACGCAGCGAGGAGCCAGCATCATGTCATGCTAAGTGCCAGACCAAAGGAAGGGTCCAAGAGGAAGGACTGTGTCTAAACCCTTCCAGATGTCCACAGGGCCTGGTGTCACATCCAGCTACATGAGGGATTTCATCAGTGCCATTTGCAAGTCCTACTGAACCTCCTTAGAGGAACTGGGACAGACAGGCACGCTGAAAAACAGCTCAGTGGGCTGGATAAGGACAGAGTGTCGGCAAAGCCTGGGTATGGAGTTACCAGGTATGGGGGGCTGGAGGGAGGGCCTTCCAGAGGAATGACATCAGAGAGTTGATGAGCACAGAAAAAGCAGTGTCATGAACCACATTCCCACACGGGGAGAAGAAAGGTCACCTGCTTGCTTTCAAGGTAAACCTGTGTAGACATATCAGCCCTAAGTTGCCTCAGAATGAGGGCTGATCACAGCTAACACAGCCTCAGTGCTTGCGGTGTGCCAGGCACATTAAACAGAGCACTGGTGCCTTAGTGGGTAATCTCATTTAAGCTTCACAACACCCCAGAGAGTATACGCTCTGCTCTCTACTCGCCACAGGGCCTTGGTACAAGCCGTTCCCTCTACTGGAAGGCAACTCTCCTTCCCAACCCCACCTTTCTTCATCTCATTAACTCTGAGCATCCCTTCAGGTCTCTGCCTAATCGTCACATCTTCAGGGAAGCTCCGAGTTTTTAGAAACTTCTGTTTAACTTTATGATCTTAGACCATTGTGGGCTGTTTGACAAAAACTGCTGGATAGTGATGAATGTAAGGAAAGAAAACATTCATTTTCCTATGGCACATCGATAACGAAACTTCTTAATTGGTATATTGTAGTGCTCGCATATAAATCATCTTTATGCAAAAATTTATATAATTTTTGTCCCTCATGGAATCTAATCATTTGAGATGTAAGCTTCTGAATAAAAGTGCAACGATATCCGCCAAATCACCCAGGGCTTGGCTTCGAATCGAAACAGGTAGTTAATGATTCTGTTTGCAAATCGAGGTGGTAATAAATTATTGAAATTTGTGCTTTCCCTCCACTAGTCATCTGCAATTCCAAGTTTTGAACATTTTTGCTTTTCAACAGCGATCGTCTGTGCCTGACAGAAACACAGAACTCTTCAGGTGGCTTTCCACGGACCACTCAAAGTTCTCGCGATGGCTGAATGAAGTCCTCTGGAGGCCACCAGACTTCACACACGTCGAATGTGTTCCACCTGCACTGAGCCCACGTCAGACCCATGCCGACACCACAGGTTTCAGATGTGCCCTTTATCCTTCCCAAAACACATCTTCTCATTTTATCTAAGCTGCCTGGGCGGTAAAATTTTATTGTTTCCATAAAAAAGCTTTTATTATCAAAGCAATAAGGTGTAAGGAGGAGATTATCACGGCAAAGCCGTAATGGTTCATTATATAGTTAATCACAGAGATAAGGTGTCATTTTATAAAAATGTTTCCACTGTCTTGATTCCTTTCTACAGAGGACTAATAATAACAATAATAAAAAGAATCAGAAAGCCACTTCAGCAGGAATAGATATATCATTTTCTGCTCTGTGAAAGACTCTTCTTCACATCGGGAGACTAAGACACCAAGGGACAGAACTGTGTCATTGGGAAGCCGGGTGGAGCCACGGCAGTGTCTGCTCTTCATAAAGGAACATGCGCAGTAGGGGCCGCCACCGGGCTGCTGGTGATCGATAAGCTGGAGAGCAGGACTGGCCACTGGATATTGAGGAATGGAAGCAGGATTTCAAAGGGGATTTAAAGAAATCAACCTGCAATAGCAGCCAGAGTTAGATGTTAAAGAGTTAAAACTAGGCCTCCTGCCCTTTCAAGGAGATTGCCTCAAGCAGGCCATAGTGAGAGGAACCCAGACAATTTTGTTGTGGATGAAGTGCTTCAGCCTGGGCTTCCTTAATGCCCCTGCTGCCGAGCAGAACGAAGTAAGCAGAGAGCTTCTGGAAGGAGGCAGAGCCTCCACAGGGTGAAGAGGCTGAAGGTCAGCCTCCTGTCCCTCTCGCCTGTGAACAGGAAGGAGAATGTGGAAACTGCTGCAGAGGAAGGGGTCCGATGAATGCCAAGGTGATGTTTCAGCCTTTCTGGCCTCTACATCTTACGTAAGGCACACAAAGGAGTGATAAGCTGTAAATCAAGAATTCCTGTTTCTCTCACATTTCACATACTCCCTCCCCACAGTGGGTTCTGCTCCTTACTATTGCATCAAGTACAGGAACTGAGAATGCCCGAGGGGATGCCAGATGGGGTCCTGGCAGCCTTGTAGTACCCCGTGGATGCGATGTGGGCCTTGAGCTGAGAAGATAGCACTGATGGAAGAGGCTGCCTATACTGCCCACAAATTGAGGTGCCTATGTCCCTTCCCTGGGGTGCAAGGATTCACCCACCAGGTGGAGGGCAGAAAACTCCCTGTCTACATTCAGGGTATACAGTACCATGGGTACCATTTCAGTCCAACTCCTCAAGTTATTACTGGAATTTCTTGGGCTCAGAGCAAAACCTGTCAGGGGTTTCAGCTTACCCAATTCCCAGGCACAAATGCAGCAAGAATGTGTGGTTCTCTATTCCTAGGTCAGGAGGTCTGGCAGCCCCAACACTTACGACAGGTGCTGGCATATGGCTTCCCTGATCTTGCATTGTTGCCCATTTGCATTCCTCCGTTCTCTGTTTTGCTACCTACAGGGTAGCAGGATATGTCACCCTAAAATATGGCACTTTGGTGTATTGATTATAGACATTTGAAGAACAGCAGAGGCTTTCTCTGCATTCCTCTTATCTGCCTAAAGATAGATTCTCCAAAAGGAACTCAGTTGTCATAAATCCACAATCCACCTCCAAGAGTTTCATCAACCAGGAAAGATTGATGACTATGTCACAGAAGAGAAGACAAGGAGTCAACACCATCCCCAGACAAACTTTGTCAAAAACTCTCACACTGCCCTATTTTTCTAAGGTTCCATTCATCTTCCCTGAAAATCATTTAATCTCCTCTGAGAGGCCTATGCTCCCCCTTCTCTTGTTGAGATGGTATTTAAGCCTGAATTCGACACCACTTCTTTGAGTTCCTCATTTTTCCTTGAGTATCTCCCATGTATACATGAGGTATACATGTTAATAAACTTCTGTTTGTTTTTCTTTGTTAATCTGTCTTTTATTAGAGAGATGTCTCAGCCAAGAACTCAGAAGGGTAGAGGAAAAATTATTTTTCCTTCCTTACACTTCAATTCTCCCCCCTCTCCTATACCTATATTCTGTTTACTGGTATCACCACTCACCCAGCTCCCATGACTCCTTGTCCTTCACTTGGCCATGTGATTCAGTCCCCTGAAATGGGTCTCATACCCTACTCTACTTCCACTGTTGCCAATTTAACTCCAGGCTCATTATCAAGTACTTGGCTATGTTTTTTTTTTTCTTTTTAATTGAGATTCCTGAATCTGTCACCTATTCTGTCCATTTTTGCATTTAGGTTTTACAATAACTTGCACCTGAAAAAAAATTTCTTTTTTCTGAGTGCAGCAGTGGTGACAAAGTGATCTTTCTAAATATTTCTTGAATTTCACAGTGATACTTGGCAAATACACAACACCCAATTGCATACCTACAGCATGTTGACTGGGGCTGGGACACAGCCCAGTGAAAAGGTGCCTAGTGATCAGGACTGTCAGGGAAATTACACAGCTGGTGCCTCTAAGCACGAGCCTCTCTTCCATACAAAGCCCCATTAACCCTTTCGGTACGGGTGCTGGATATATCTGGTGCCCATCTGATGACCTACCTGTGTGGACGAGCGCCAGATATATCCGGCATCCATCTGTATATAATTTTTATAAATTTTACTTATATAATTGATAGAATTTTATATAATTATCTCTTAATATTAAAGTTACAAACAACACTTGGAAAAAAGTATTGTTTTATTAAGCATGGATCTTATATAAGGTTAGGAAAGTCTTCACACGAAGGAGGACTGACCATGTGCTATGTGCGCGTTTTCGGCGCAGCACCTCGTACAGTGGGAGTGTCGCGGCGGAAAGAGCGCTCGTACCGAAAGGGTTAAAGCCCCTTTGCTGTCCATGAACATGACAACTGCACTCGGTTTGCCAGTCAGGCTGGGCCTGTTTTAGTTCTATTTATTTTATCAGAGGTATTATAATCTGTAAAAGTTAATACCCGTTAGTCTGTACATTTCATACTGGAACCCTACAATAATGTAAGTACTAGTTAATGAATGTTTCATCACACTGTCTGAGGCACATTTCTGGAATGAGACATATGTAGGTTGAGCACAAGGACCACCTCCCAACACCTATAAAGTCCTGGAGTTCTTCAGTAAAGACATAGTCAATTGAAAAACAAACACAGGAATTCCCTTTTCTCCTTAGAATTTTTAATATGACATCAGAGTTACAAAATCCTGTAAATTCTATAAATTCCACATCACCACATGTTCAACAGAAAAATCTATATTCCTTATATACCTCCATTTAGAATTTTAAATGTGATTTTGCTTAATAATATAATTGATCTTTGCTAATTATTTCTTAGTTTTGTTTATCTCCCCCCCATAGATATCGCTAGTCAAGGAAAGTCACTTAAATGTATTCAGTTTCTATAGCTACAAAAATTATGTCATTTACTGCCACCTCCTTAAAAAACAGAAACTAAAACTACAGCTATGGAAAAGAAAGCAAACTTCTGTCTGTAGGTGGTAATTGTCTTTTAGCACAAAGACACCATTTAAGGCCCGGGGTTAACAGCCGCTGTTGATTTGCCCTCTTCCACGCACAGCTCCACCGCAGCTTTGCTGCAGGCGTTGCACAGCCTGTTTGTCTGCTCCCACTAGACCTTGGAACTTTTTTTTTTTTTAAGAAAAGAGATCATCTTTTACCCCTCAGTAATTTTAGCAATGTTCTTCAAGTGTGGTCCTCAGAGAGTTTATACTGGTACCCATTGTGCTTACTGACTGCAGATCCCTGGGCCCCACACCCACAGAATCAGAGTCTCTGGGAATGGGGTCCCCGATGCTCCCTGTACATTCCAAAATTTGAGAAGCACCTGACTGTCACACATTTACCCATCTGTTGGATGGATGGATGGATGAAGAAGGGGAAGAGAAGGCAGAGAGAAGGCAGGGGAAGACATGCATGGGGAAGGAGAGCTGATCTGGTGGCAGGCTGTGGTCCTTGAATATTGGGGTCCTTTTGCCTTACTTCTGTCTCCATTGAGCAGTAAATAGCAAAAAGTTGTGATAACATATTTACATTTATATCTCATAGCTGGGATCCACGGCATGCTGAATAAACAGAGAGGTGGACAGGATAATGTCTTCCTCTCGTCTTGGTATCCAGGGAAAGAAATTTACTAAATGCTTATCTGGAGAAGAGAACCAACCTAGATCGAACTTCTATCACGAAGCAGGCTAGAGTTTTTGTAGAATAACCTAAGAAATGCGTATCTTGTACTTGAATCTCAATGAACCCCCTAGGAAGTGACGGCAACACCCACTTTGTAGCCGAGTAGAAGAACCTCAGTCATCTTCAGAGCTAGAATACGGGTGATGAGATTCAAACCTTATTGTCTAACTCTACACCCCATGACTCCAATCAAATGGTTAACAAACCTTGAAAATGGGAGTTTTATTAGAATATGGCCTACTAAGAACCAGAGCTTACAGTCACTGAAAAGATAATATAACACACATATAAGGAACTTTATTATAGTAACTTCAGGTGTTTTATAGTGTCTTTTATATGATTTGTGGCTGTCCTAGCTATAAATTGTCCAAAATGACTTATAAACATAAATAAGCTCCAAGATTCAGAAATTGTGAAATTGTAATATATTTGATGTTTATATAAGAATACATAGAATAAATTTGTCTTATTTTTCAATGAAAATGGATTATACCATCAATTAAAAAAATCCAAATAATACATACTCTGAGATTATAAAGATAGGACAATTTTGCTTAATTCCTCTTTATATTTGTATTCTATGATGAAACTAACAGTTCTTATTCAGGAGCATGTTACGGAGCTGGTTTGATTGGTAGCCTTCATTTGCTGAAAAGATTCAGAAATCTTTTCTGATTTCAAGCTGAAATTAGAATCAACTTCTTGCTCTCCATCTTTGATGGTGGGTCTATTATTCTGCAAAGAAGGCTGCAATGAATGGAGAGCCAACTTCCCATGCTAAGTGGGTGACCGACATAATGCGTGGAGGTAATCACATGTGTAGCTCAGAAAGGCTTGTAACACAAGGTGCTATTTATGCTGGTTTCCTGGGGACTATAGCAAAATTGAAAAGGCTAGTTCTGTATTTTCTGTGTATTTATCAACCTGCTCTTCCTTCAAGTCGACTGATTCACTCAGTCCTTGCAGTGGCCCTGGGGAAACATCTAACACAGAAGAAAACCTTGGGGAGAAAAGAAAATAGGAAAAGAGAAGCTTTCACCTCCAAAGAGCGAGCTACACCTATTTAGAACGACACATTCACAAACGAGGCACGATTTGAAATGCACTGTTCCGCAGGGACTTGCCTTAGCCACAAAGTCACGGGAACCTTGAGTTTCTCCATGGTAGATGGTATTTACCCCTTTCACAATTTCAGAATGGCTCCTGGAGCTTATTTCTGTTTATTGGACTGGTGCAGAGTAAGGAAATGGAGTTATTTTGGGCCATTTGTCAGCTAGGACAGCAACAAAAAAAACCACACATATGGCCCTCTGGAGGCTCGTATATTTATTAGCCTCTCCTATTATTGTCTCTTGATATCCTTTGCAGGTGTATGTTCATTTCTGTGCAGTGCATTCTTTTAATATGCTGGCATAATCACGAACATTGGGTATGGGGAGAAGGAACAGGTTTAACATCCGTTGTACAGTGCTTTGTACAAGTCACAGCAGGTGCACACTTAGGGAAACCATTTGATGAGAAAGAAAGTCTTCTTTGTACAGGCTTTGACCAATGGAAAGATTATATTCATTCCCAGAGAAGGACATAGAGACCTTTTATTACATTTCTTTAAAAAGAAACAAAGAAAATACAATGTGAATTCTTGGTTTTATCTTCACTACATGCTAGGTCTAAGGAGCTGGCAAAATCTGGCAATCATTTAACACACTGCTGATGTTTGAACAGCGAACTGAAGTCTTTGTAAAAGTATTACCCAACAGTGGTAGGTGGCTAAAAAAGTTCCTAACACCAGCTCGTCTGCTGGTGATCCCATTACCACGATCCCGAGCTGAACAGTGCGGAGAAAAGCATCATTTTATTATTGGACAACACCCTACTTCTGACACTCTCCATGCCTGTGGGGACACCAGAAATGCTTACTATTTCAGCCACATGGCTTTAAAACGGAGTCTCTACTCATTATCCACACTTATGTCAGCATTCTCCAAGTCTGCTTGTTGTCACAGCATGTTTTCAGTGACACAGACCTGGTTCTGGGACCTGTTTCAACTACGTATTTTTCCTCCATTCATCTATCAAAGTATATACAGTGCCACAGTTCCAATGACTCTCCTAATTAAGAGAGGCAATTAAATGGTTAACAAATATTTGTTCAACTACTATTGATGCATAAGATATGCAGAAAGACCTGTTTTCATTCAATTTACAGAGCACAAGGGCTGGCACACCTGAGGATACCACTGTCACTGGCGTTAGGGTAGTTGGACATGTGCCACGAGCACCCCAGGAACACCAACACTGCTGCCTGGATGAAGCCAAAGAGAAACAATAATCCCCGAGACGGAAATACTGTATTTATCTTTACATGCTCTGGATCTTCACCCTAATCCCGGTCTCGATTGTGCTGTCTGGTCTTATTGCAAAACAAGAAAGAGACTCAGGTAGAGACAGTGGCTAATGAAAGTGACTGCTTGTCATTAGCTACAAGCGTCAGCTCTTAAATTTCCATTTTCTCCTAAGGACTGAGTTGGATTCTCTAGTGAAAAATAGACAAAAAAGCAAAGCCCTCAATTTTCTCTACACTTCAATACAATTGTTTTTCTGGTCGTAAGAAGACAAAAATGTAATTTGACCTTTAAAATGTTTAGCTAGAAGGTTTACATTTCAGGCAAATGGAAAAAAAGTTCTCCTACTTCACTGATCTGAAATGGCAAGACACCATGGTAATGCTCTTTGGGTATGTAAATGATTGGAGAGGAAACTTCCGGTCTCATGTCTGCAGCGGTGCATTTGGAGGGCAGCTGGGGGAGGGGGGTGGCCCAGGGGGAATCTCGTCCTTCAGCTACAGCAGAAGGTGAGAGCCACTGGGTCCAAGTGGATGGTGAAGGGAGACAGGCATCCTTTTCTCACGTTCCGTGTTCAGGCTTTCTCAGCACTACCGACGTCCTGGGACAGATACTCCTTTGTGGTACGGTCAGGTGTGGGGGAGGGCTGTGCTGTGCATTCTATAATATTAAGTAGCATACCTCAACGTTATCTACTAGATGCCAATTGTGACAACCACAAATATTTCCAGACATTCTGTCTCCCGGGGGAGCAAATTCATCCCGTTGAGAGCATTGCTCTAAGCCCCAGACGACATATTCTTCCCTTTGTAGGACTCTCAACCAGGGAGTTTCCACCACAGATGCACAAAAAAAATCACCTGGGGTTCTTTAAAAAAAAAAAAAAATCCCTGTGTCCACTTCAGACCAGTGACACCAGCAACTCTGGGGGTGGCACCTCAGCAAAGGATGACCACAAAGCCCTAAGAGTTTTTAATTATAGTGTATACACATATACTTTGGTATGGAAATAAGTAAATATTAATTTATAGGCATCATCTTTCAGTCACTATCAGTCACAAAGAGAAAAAATAAAAACCCTAAAGAGCACAGAAACCAGGCTTTAAGCATTGTATGGAGAGCCAGGTATTCACCAAGAAGTTTGGGGAACATGGGGAGAAAAACAATCAATGAGAAAAGTCTCCTGCTATGTGATAAACCTGCAAAAGAAGAAAAATGGCCTTATCTGGACTCAAACTGAAGTAGTTCCAAGGCTCTGTGCTCCAAGAGGTTGCTTTTACTTGGGCACCTGAGGGGCAGCAAACTGGGAATGTGGGTCAGGCTGTCGTAGACCTTGTTCCGAAGGCCACAGCTCCAGTGGCAGCTTCTCCTTGGGGAGCCCTTCTCAAGCACACAGCTCAGAAAAAGGACACAGTATTTAAAAGTGATGACATCTGGTCTGTGTGTGGGTCAACCTGCCGACCACCAGGGAGGCCCGTGTGTGGTTTTGCTTGGCTACCATTGGGGTTTCTGTCATGGATGGGAGGCCCCCTTGGTAGTAGGACTTGGGGGAGGCCGGAAGAAGACAGACTTATCTCAAAATAGCTTTTTCTGAAGCCTGAAAGTCTCATTTTTAGAGTTATTCTTTTGGTTGGTGGAGAGTCTCAACAGATTTGGTTAACATTTGTTAACATGCAAATGTGTCACTTTGGGAGGAACAACACACAGTCAAGAAAAGGAAGTTATCAGTTGCACAAAAATGAGTTTTCACGGTTAAATAGAAAAGAGAAGGGAACCGGGGACCCACTACAAGACCCTATCTTGTGGTGTGCGGTGTCACGGTGAGGAGCCCCCGGCCCTGAGGGGGCAGCAGGAGGTTCAAACTCTTTGCTTCGAGGGAAGGGGAAGGCGGGCAAGGGCTTAGGGGAGCTGGGACTCCTGACCTACTTCCCGATTCTCCTTGAGCCGGACCTGGAGCTGCTTCAGGAAAAAATAAACATGAGGTACAGGAACATTTCTGGCCCCTTTATAGAGAAGGGATGCTTTGATTTCCCTTTCCTATTTTGAACCCAAAGCAGACTAACAGATGGTCCCCCTCCGGCCCCCACTCTCTGTGACCCTGTTACCCCACCCCCAGCACACACTCTATTGGATACCACCCTCCATGTTCTTTAGGGGTGCTTTTAATTAGGCATCAACCGCCAATGGCACCTTAACGATCTTTACAGCTCTGCTTTGGAACCCTTCCTCCCGAGGCGCGTGGGAGAACTATCAAGTATTACTCTCCTTCCTCAGTGTTTTTTGAATTCAACGTTGCGTTGTTCATTTTAAGCCTTCACCATCAACTTGGGCATGCACAAACACATATTTGTGAGGAGAAGCTAGACTAGTTTGCACACAAAGCAATGAAATCTGGCAGCTATAATTCCAAAGAGTGAATATTTTCCACTTGCGGTGGGGGCTGAGCGTATAGAAAAGAAACCAGCTGTTTCACGTTAGCTCCTGATGGGACTTTTCACACAGATGCTCAGGTTGCAAAACTGATTTTCTGTGAGGACATATTGTGAGAGCACTCTGCCATCTTTGTTCTCCTCTCAACCCCCAGTGCTTTCTGGGAGAATAACAACGGTCCATGCAATGGTCCTGGAGCCGTACGTAGCGGTGTGCAGGTTAAATGCCAACTTTGATATTATAATTTAGCAACTTAATGGTTTTCTTGGCTAACTGTGTTGAGTGAAGCATTGCTCACAACCAGACCTGGAAGGATACACATTTGGTTCATTTTACTCAGTTGTGTGCTCAGTGGGTGCTGAGCACATGCAGACCAGGGCCTCCTCCCAGCCTCATAAAATCATCATTCCCATGAGTTTCAGCAGTATTTTGGGAGAAATTCAGTCAGCCAGGATTCACCTCCTGAAGCTGGCCCTTTGGTAATGAGACGAATGTTTAGAATTTCTTACCCAAGAGTTTCTATGTATTTCTAAACTAGACACACGCCTGTTGAAGGCTTTGGTGAGAGAACTGGGTGGCCCGAAGGAAGGAGAGCAGGAGAATTGGAAGTGCAATGTTGCTCGTGCACCGATGAGTCTCCATATGTCTCGGAAACAGCACCGTCTTGTTGGACACTGCAGAGGACTTGTCCCCCACCCTCCAGCTCTGGGTGTGTCTTACAATGCAGTCCTCAGGTTTCGATGAGATGGAATCAATGGTGCTGCATTCAAAATTCTCTCTAATGCCTGGTGTCCGTGATTTCACCACCAAAAGAAAAGCTTAATTTTTAAAAAACATTTAAGCTGCCTTCTTCAGTTCTGTGACCTGCTATTTTTCGAAAGCACCAAATCCCTAAAACTCATCCCTCAGAAAATGAAGAGGAGGCTTACTTCAAGTATGTTGTCATGATGGCTGGGCTGCTGCCCTATTTGGAAGAGTCAGAGTTCTACCATTTGGCAGAAGTGTACATGCTTCGGTTTCATTTTGGAGTTAACATTTATGTTATTATTTTGGGATCCTTTTTATTAAGGATTAGATCAAAAAACAGCATAGAGAAAATGGTTGATCTAAATTCTTTCTTCTCCAGTTTGGATGAAAAGGGCCATTTTGTCAAGTAGGTGACTTTTAGACAGCGGTATTGCTTGGCGGAGTGCATTCAGAAGTGAGCCTTCCCACCAGTTTAAAACAATGTGAATTACAAGCAGAGAAAAGATATACAACTTCCCTGGGTGCTGACTTTCCTGGCCCCACACTTTTAGCTCTTGAGGAGTGAAACAGTCAAGGAATCTGTTATAAATCTCAGAATGTCCCGTGACCCACGTGATGTTCATTTTACTAAGAAAAAATTAAAAAAAAAAAAAGTACACACAGCAGCTGGAGGAGAGAGGTAATTTGAGGTCATTGCTACATTTTGTCAATTAGTGTGTGAGTCACTCAGATGGCAGGTATAATAGAAGCCTCAGAGGAAGAGTTTATTCTAAAATGCTACACAAAAGGATAAGACAGAGAGGTCTCCTCCGAGCAGTTAACTACAGCCTCCAGACAGAGGCTGGCCAGCTACGACCCCCGTGGGCCACATCTGGTCTGCTGCCTTTTTGCGTTATCTCCGGCTGCTTTTGTGCCACAACAGCAGAGCTGAGCTGCTGAAGAGACCTTATAGCCCATAAAGTTTACAATATTTACTAGCTCACCTTTTATACATAAAGTTTGCTGACTTTGGCTCTATAGAACAGGCCTGGAAGTTGAGTGTATTATATGTATATTACAGTAACTTAAGGAGAGATTGGAAAAGTCATATGGCTATGACATTTAAAAGCCAATAAAAATATGAGTAACATTTTTTATTTGTACAGTATCTTTACCTTCTCTAACAGTTTCAAACACACTCTTGGAGTTTGCGTTGAACAATTAGTTAGCTTGTAATGTGATCAAACAGAGGAGAGGTTCGTGATGGGCCAGATGCTGTGACTGAGGGAAGGGTAAATGATTCCTTCCTGAGTGGTAACTGAAGGGCATGGATTTGTTTTAAGGGTGTCTTATACACCCATAGAATCTTATATTATATGTAGCAGAGGTTTAAAGTTCCAGAATTTTAGATTACAGTAGTGTTAAGTGTAATCCTTAGTTTTACACAACTCAACAATTAACTAAAAAGCATATATATATATATATCAGCATCCAAAAAAGGGCTTGGAGTAGGAAAAATACACAGAAGTTGTGACCATATTCTAGAATCAGAGGCCAGTGAGATTTGGGGAACGTGCTGTGTGAACCTGGGCACTGAGGATGTGTTTTCTTCATCCTTTATTTTTTCCTTTTAGCACCCTGCTTTTTCTCTGGGAACTAGAGCTCATCAATTCTCAGTTCATGGGGTTCAGGTGGGGCTCACCCTCCACTAACTCTGTGGTCGGCAGAGGACTCCAGCTGGCTAGTGGGAAGACTCTGTCCCTCTAGCTAGAGTGACTGGCTGAGGGACAGATACATGACCCAACCCAGCCAATGGGAATTGGCCCTTGGACTTTTGCTAGAACTGCTGGAAACCAAGCCCTCTCTCGGATGACAGGAGCTAAGGGTTATGGAAGCGCGGAGCTGCCAGGGGGGTTTGCTGCTGCAAGGAGAGACGGTGCCTATGAATGAAGCGAAGAATAAGCAGAGCCAGGGGACTGCAGGAGACAGTGAGAGAGGAAAAGAGAGAAGGCGTGAGGGGAAAAGGGAGGGAGGGAGAGGAACTGAATCCTGATAACATAATTTTGGCTTAGAACCAAATTTGCCTAAAGGAATCTTCTGGTGTTTTCATGTACATCAGCCAATAAATTCTCCTCTGTCTCTGAGTCTCTCACTGAAACCCAACTGAAGGAGTTTTGATTGATACACTGAGAACATCTTTCTGCTGATAAAAACTTCACCTTTACTAACAGATGTTTCCTTCCGACTGTGGACGTGAGCCAGTGCGCAGGACTCAAATGTCTTCCATCAAAATCAGCGCAGGGCAGGGCAGGGGCAAAACCACACCAGGGCACCTTTTCTTAACTCCGGTCTTAAAAATCCCAAGAATGGGGCTATCACTAAGCTTATGTAAGATGTTTCTGAGTTTGGTTAAGGGAGTTTTTCTTTTATAATGACAAGGTTGGAAAATGCTTTTTCTTAGTAGCATGCATGACATTGGCCTTTGGGAGATTTGTCAAAAACATCATTTGTTGAGGTTTTGTTCTTTGTTGTGCTCTGCAACATTTGTACACTTTTGGGCCAACTTCAAACGCTAATGAATTATGTGTAGCAGGTTTCTTTTTATTCAAACACGTTCTCCTCATTTTTATTCCCCAGATGTGTGCCTCTGCCTGAGGGGCTTAAAAAAACCTGCTGAAGGGCTGTTCTGTGATGTTTATATATTAAATAAACAACGTTTTCCATGGGATGCTTCTGCTTATAGAAACGGCTCAAGCACTGTAAATTTATAGTTTCCAGGTCAACTGACTTACCAGTTGTGTAGCTCAGCAAAGGCGGCTTTGATCTTCTTCACCGAACTGTCCACTTCTTCCTTGATCATGACGCGGTATCTAGTTAGAGAGACAGTGCAGCGCTGCAAGTCCTTCACTGATTTCTCAATATTTGGCCCTAAAATTAAGGTCAAGGAAAAAAAAGTGTTTTTTTTTTTTCATTTGACCACTTTATACTGGTGAGCTGAACAGGAGCAACAAAATCCAACCAACTCACACCCCTCCCCCATAAAAAGAGAGATTTGTTTTTGTTTTTCAATGAAAAACAATGTTGTGTCAAGAGGACGTTCACAGCCGGAGTGGGTGGCCTGTATGGCCCCTGGGACCGCCGTGACTTCTGCACTGGGTTCTCTGGCTGGGCCCTTCTGGGCACACGTGTCTCCTCTGCTGTTTGGACAACAGGCTCTGATCATATGTTCTGTCGCAAACTGCAGCTTCTTAGAATGTGGTATGTCTAAAGACCATGTGTGCCGCTGGCTCTCACTGTAAACACCACTCTGCGTGAGTAAAAGCCAGCAGGGCTTTTGGAAGAGGAAAATGACTTAGAGATTGGGAGAGGTACAAATGAGCTGGAGAGGACAGAGCGTCGGTGCCAGGTACGCTGGCTCTGGCCCCAGCAGTCCTGAGCCAGGCCTGTAATTATAGCAGCAGCACTTAAAGCAGCTCCTCGGGTACCAATCTAGCCTGATTTCCTGAAACTGTCACCAGGGTTTACAGATAATGCAAAGCAAATCGGCAAACTGTATTTATTCCAACAAGGGCATGATTCTTAGAAGAAAGAAATCTCCCACAAGAAAAGTGAGAAAGTGTATCAAACCGGAGCCAAGGAAATCAGATGTAAGTCGGGCTGAATGAGAAGAATATTATTTAATCTTCTGGAAATCAGAAAGGGAGTGACTTAACCCCTTTCATTTTTAATACTAGTTATGTTAAAGTATATCAAAGCCTGAAAAATAATGAAAAGATGGTGTGCCAAATATAAAACCCTCGTTCAGTGTTATGTTGTCTGAAAGTTCTAACACGGAACTGAATTCATGTCAGAAAGACTGTGTCTGAAGACAGTCCAGCCCTCAGACTCATGTTTGTTCCATGCAAGCTCAGAACTTGTATATCAGGGAAACATTCAGCATTCACATTTCAAAAAGGGCTCCTACATTAACATTTGTTTTAGAAAACATTAGGGTAGAAAGTATTTGTGGTGCAAATTTATCCATGACCACAAAGAGAAGAATGGTCTCAGAGAGGCAGAGAAAGGGGATGGAATTCCATTTAAATATTCAAGACCTTTGATTAACGTGGGAGGAATCACATCTGCCTTTCAATCTGTGGGTCGCGGAAGGAAACACAACTTCCTGTGTATCTCTCTTCAACTCACAGCATCTTTTAGAAAGTTCTGTCATTCTGACACTTTTCTCTGTGTGCAAAATACGTTGAATCATTTGTGCAAAAGAAATCACGTTACCTCTTTTCTTTGCCAACTCATCTGGCTTTACTTCAAGATGAGCTGCAGGGGCATTGGAATTAACAGGAGATGTTTTTGCTTTAGGCTTGCTTGGGTTACAAGGCTGCTCAGCTGACCACTGTAGGCCCTCTGACCTCTCTGGTGTCCCGTGTATAGGTTTGGGGTTGCCATCTAAGAGTAGTTTCTGTTGCAGTGGTCTGTTGCCTTCTGTAAGAAAACACCAAATAATGACTGTGAAGTGATAAACTAAAAACATGGATGACAAAGTGATGGAGGATGGCAAGATTTTCTTTTGTTTACATGTGGGCGATTATGCCTTTCATCACAAACAGTTGAGAAACTGTTTTAATAGAATCCCCAGCAGATTAGAGGATGTACTAGAAATAGAAAGAGCCTTGTACTTGGAGCTAAAACGTGGGTGTTTGGGCTCTGGTCATTACTTACAGGGTGACCCTGGGCAAGCCACTTAACATCTCTGAGCCTTAGTTTTCTCACCCTGAAGTGATTAGGAGGAGGCATCCATGAGATACATAGGATGATCAGGTGGGTTTTTTTCCCATTCAGAAAAGGCACAGATGCCTTGAAGTGTGATTTCATATTGAGGCTATAAAAATGTAGCCCTCCTATCTCCAAGTGTTCCATTAATGTCTTGTGGTATTTTATTTTGAATTAATGAAGGCAGAAGAGTGATTGGAGATAGGGCAAGAATGAAGTGACAACAGGTACTATAATCATTTCATCGGATTTATGGAGGGATTAAATCAGAAAACAACATTATAATATCTCAACTATATTTAAAATCTAGGGAGTCAGATTCTCTCTGGAGCTCTAATAGATGTTGCAATAAATTAGCAGCACATTGCTCTAGGCAGCTTTTAAATGTAGGTTCCCATTTAGTTATTATTGCTGGAGTGAATTAAAAGGCACCTTAGTGGCTGGAAAAGGAAATGTATCACCCTTAACATCCTACTACCAGAGAGAGCCTTGGGTAAGAAAAAAGGGAAGCCAGTGTGGTTTTGAAGGCCAGATTCTTGCAGAAAGCTGGGTGTAGCAGAAAGAGTACAGGTTTGGACATGGGGGACCCATGGTCTGATCTTCCCCGGGTCCTGATGACCCTGTGGGAATTACTTCATTTTTATGGCTGACTGTGGTGCACACTCAAACAGAACACAACGTCCTCTCAATGAAACTCCGCCCCTTTTCAGACACCCACCTGCCTCACTTCTCTACCACGGCGCCTTGTAAAAAGTTAGTGCGTTATGTTTTACCATGATACTTACGTGTCTGCCCCTTGCCTTTGCCTCGGAGAGACTATGACTTCCTTGAAGGCAAATATTAAAGTATGATTCATTTTGGAGGCCCCAGTACTTGTGTCTGGCTCAATAGCTAGCTGTAGAATTGTGATTGAATTAAAGTTCACTTAGATTTCATAGAAAAAAAAAGAAACAAAGAACAGTTTTCCTGACACCATCACAAACATTACAAAGACTGCACTCGGAGAGTGCAAAAGAATATGATCTGGGTCCTAGTCAATTTGATTTTAGACATTAGCTCACTTATGAGAAGTGTGAGTTTGAATCCATCATTCATAACCTACAACCAAGAAAGCACAGCATATGTTTTATGGCCTGAATGATGAGCACTCTTTAAATTTACTTAAAGGGAAATTACAGTACACAAGGAAATGTTCAACAAAGGCAGGGAACATAGTAATTAAATACTGAAAACAGCATTTCCTCCAGTAATGAAACATTTAATAGAATCCCCAGAAGATTAGAAGATATACTAGGAATAGAAAGAACCTTATACTTGGACTCACAAGACCTGGGTAGGTGTTTGGGCTTTGGTAATTACTTGCTGGGTGACCCTGGGCAAGCCACTTAACATCTCTGAGCCTTAGTTTCCTCACCCAGAAAGGTTTTTAGGAAGTTTTATTTACACTAAAGTGGAAGTTCACTGTAGGCTGTGGTTGTCAGACTTCAGTGTGCATGAAAATCTCAGAGGTTCCAATTCAGCAGTGGGCCCAGGATTCCACCCACTGGGTCACTCTATTGGGGTGAGGATAGGTGGCACCGACCACCTGGAAAAATTCCATTGCATAAGACGAATAACTACATTTCTAATGAGTCTATAAATGTTTTGTTAAAACAGTGATTAAGTACAGGCTGGTTGCAACTCACTTCCTCTCTAAATCAGAGTTAAGATTCAGCCTTGATGAAATCAATATTATAAATTGAGAAACTAAAATAAAGCTCATTGTGAATAGTGTAGTAAATTCATCTTATTCTTAAAAATGAGAGGATTTATATGATAACCTGATGGAAATAATGACCTAAGGAAAAAACATTATTCTGTGGAATGCAAAAGAATTTTACTGAAGACAAGCATGCAAATGAGCATAGGTTCATTAACCTAGAGTTGAAAATATTTTTGTTTGTGTATCAGAAAACTGATATGTGGGCTATTGGTTCATTTCATCATTCATCCAACACATATTTGTTGAGAAATTTGAGTAGCAGTATTTTTTTTGGAGGGTGTTCCTGAAAAACTGTCTCATTATTGGTGGGGTCATTGAACACTGGGATGATATGAAGTTCTCAAAGACTACGTGGATATACTAATTGCACATGCATTTTCAAGTACAGTAAAACTCTGAAGCTCTTTCAGATGAAAGTTGGTAGGGAGTTATTCAGATATAACAGATTAGTTTCATTAGAATAATGGGAGTTCTCTCCTGGATATAGTGGTTTTCCTCTAACATTACAGGCCAGAAGTACTAACAATTTTCTGCCTTTCTGGAATCCACTTGTAAACTTCCATAGACTGTAGCTGACTTAGCATTGATTCATAGCACTGTCTAATAACGTATCCACTAGCCACCTGTGACTGTTGAACACATGAAATGCGGCCTGTCTCAATTGAGATGTGCTGTAAGTGTAAAATTCACACAAAATTTACAGACTCAGTACAGAAAAATCTTTGATAATTTAAAAATACTGATCACATGTCAAAATGATATTATTTTGGGTATATTAAGTTAGACAAAATATATTATCCAATTTAATTAACCCATTTCTTTTTCCTTTTTAAATGTAGCTACTAGTGTTTCTGTTTTGTTGTAGATGTCTTAAAATTTTCTACATAGGCTATAATGAAAATGAAGTTTGACTTCCTCCTTTCCAATATTGCCCTATCAGATGATTAGGAATGCTAGCACAATGCAGAATAAGCATCCTGGCATCGATCTTGATCTTACAGAAATTGCATTCCATATTTTATTATGATATTAGCTGTAGATATTTCATGATTATCAGGAAGTTCTCTTATATTTCTAATTTGCTAGAAGTTTTTATTTTGTCAAGTGATTTTATTTTGCTTCATCTTGAGATAATCATATTGTTGTTCTCCTTTATTTTGCTAATATAGTAAGTCATATTGATTAGTTTTTTAAATGTTAAACCAATGTTGTATTCTTGAGAGAGTACATTTGGCCATGGTGTAATGTGTGTGTGTGTATTACATATATCATATAATAATATATAACATTTATATACATTATAAATAATATATATTATTATGAAGACCAAGTATGCTCTTTATATCATATATGTCAAATATCTTGTTGAGAATTTTGCTTCTTTATTCATGATCAATATTATTCTATAATTTTTCTTGCAATGACTTTGTCAGGTTTTGATAAGATTATGCTGGTCTCATTCTTCTTGTTTCTTTCTTTTTAAAAAATCTTTTTCCCTCTGTTCTTCAGTTTGGATTCGAAAGCTGGCACTCAGTCCACTCAGCCACATCAGTCAGGGCTATGTTTTTCAGTTTGGATAATTTCTCTTGACCTGTCCTCAGGTTCATTGGTCCTTTCTGCTTCATTGTCCAAATTGCTGTCAAGTACATCTGATGACTTCTCAAAAAATTTTTTTAGACACTACTTTTTAGTTCTAGGGTTTCCATTTCATTATTTTTATCTCTCCTGAAATTTTCCTTCTCTTTACCCTTTATATTCATCTTTTTTTTTCTGTAAATTTTAAAAACATTTATGATTCTTGTCTGCTGACTCAAATATCTGGGTGATCTATAGGTCTGCTTCTAATGACTAATTTTTCTCTTGATTATAGGTTACCTTTTCTTGCTTTTTTCACTGTCTAGTAATTTTTAAATTTGGGTACTGAACATTGTGGATGACACATTCAGAAATGTTGGATTTTGTTATTTTCCTTCAAATAGTTTTTGTTCTAGTAGGTCATTAAAATACTAAATCATGCTCCACTCTCTTAACTTACTTTTTTTTTGTCTTGAAGGTCAATATCAGGCATCTTATAGAACAAGCTGGAGTAGAAGAGATGGTATGGGTATAGTGGACTGTTTCTTAAAATACCTTCATTGAATTCCCCTGTTTTATATCTATTTTCTTTCTTTTTTTTTTAGAGGAAGGGGAAGGAAGGGAAAAAGAGAGGGAGAGAATCACTGATGTGACAGAGAAACAGATCCATTGCCTTTCATATGCGCCCCAGTTGGGACTAAACCAGCACCCAGACACATGTCCTGACGGAATTGAACCTGCAACATTCCAGTTTGTGGGATGATACCTAAGTGAGCCACACCAGTCAGGGCAGACCTCTTTTCTTAAGCTTGCCCTCCACCCTATCTTCTGACTCTAATCTGGAGCTTCTCCATTCTTTGCTGGGCAGTCACCCTCCTTCTGGCCAAAGCTCCCTCCCCTGTAATTCTGTTCTGAGCTCCTTATACTCTGCTTTGTCTGTCAAACCTCCTCCATCTACTTTCCCTCTTCTATTAACTGAGGCCCTCCTTTTCTCTTTCTTCATTATTGTAGATTTCTACATTAAAAAATTCAGTGGGGTTTGTGATGAAGAAATATGCATGGTTTTCTTTTTCTTAAAAAAGGTATAGATATGCACTGCTGAATTATTTTCCAGTCAATTGGTACCCATTTACAATCAACTGTAATGCATGCTATTGTTCTCACAATGAACTCTTCAATACTGAGGACTTTCAATTTTCCAGTGACTAAATCTTGGTATCAACTTACATATTTAATTTGTCCTTTACTTGAGTTATTTTACATAGCAAAACATAAACTGTGGTGGTCGTTTTTTATTAACAGCACCAAAGAAAACAAATCTTCCTCTTGGGAGA
>VMDR010007434.1:0-40585 GCA_007922815.1 Macrotus californicus | reverse complement strand
AGCAAACAACTAGAACAGGAACAGAATCACAGAAATGGAGATCACGTGGTGGGTTATCAGCGGAGGAGTGGGCAGGAAGAGAGGGGGGAAAAGGTACAGAGAATAAGTAGCATAAATGGTAGGTAGAAGATAGACAGGGGGAGGTTAAGAATAGTATAGGAAATGTAGAAGCCAAAGAACTTATACTGAAGGGGGGGAATGCAAATGGGAGGCGGTGTGCAGGGTGGAGGGGGATAAAGGGGGGGGGAAATGAGACAACTGTAATAGCATAATCAATACAACATATTTAATAAAAAAATTGTTGATCCATAGGAAAAAAAGATTTTATTAGGTATTCTATATAAACAATCATATTACCTGCATATAATGCAAGAGTTGTATTCCCTCTTTTCTAATTCTTAGGGTTCTAATTTCTTTTTGAAAGATTCTGCACTGGCTAATGTGTGCTAATGAATATTCTTGTCATCCTTCTGATTTTAAAGGTGTTTCTAATGTTTCCCCATTGTATATGTTTGCTGTGTGGTTTTTATAGATGTCCATTCTTAGTCAAATTAAAGAAATTCCCTTGTATATTTTTGTTTATAATCATAAAGTTATGCTGAATTTTATAAATGCTTTTGTGAATCTAGTGAGATGATCATATGGATTTTCCCCTTTATTCTTTTAATGTGGTAAATAATACTAACACATTTTCTAATACTAAACCATGCTTGCATCCCTGGGATAAATCTAGAAACTATAAAACATACACATATATTCATTATAAATGTTGTCTTCAAATTGCAGAGACTTAAAAGCCAGGAAGAGACAATATAATTTGGTATCGATCAGGGAACCACTGAAGGTTTTTAACAGGGAACTAACAAGAAGAGTGCTCATAAGAGCCCAGTGAACAAACATTGTTAGTTCCACTTCACACACATAGAATAGATGTAGACCAAACAGAGCCACTTTGGAAGCACTGACAACAATCTCCAGTGTGACTAGCAGCCGGGATGGCTTGCTCTTCCTTGTTGTGTTGTTTTTTTTACAATTTCCAGCCTTCCAGAATGGCCCAATAGTGATATATCCCTGTTAATATAATCTTGTGCTTACCAAAAGGTCTCAAACATAAAACAGACCACCTATTATCAGAGGATTCAAGTTCAAAATGCAATTTACACTAAAGCCTCCCTGAAAGAACCACTTGATGACTACAGGGCTGGGTAGGGAAGGGACATCTGGCTTCCCCATTCCACTCAGAGCCCTTTCCACCCTTGCTGCAAAGGAAGGACTTGACATCAGAAGGAACCCAAGGTCTCTGTCATCCCTGGCTCTGCTTGGCTGTGAAGACACAGGAAGTCTGGAGTGGGGTCTCTCATTTCTGATAGATTCTCGGCAACCCACTAGTCTTCCAGGGAGCAGGAAGTTAAGAAAAGAGAGGATCTGAGGGCTCAGAGAAGTTAAGAATCTTGTATAAGGTCACAGATAATAAGTGTCAGAGATGGGATCTGAGCTCAGGCATCCTTGACTTGAATCAGCCCAAATTATTTACACCACAGCCTGCACCCTCTGGCAATATAGTACATACATACATGCACATACACATGCATACACATGCCTCAGCCTAGGATCACACGCTCAGACACAGAGTTGCTAGGTCCCACCATTCCCTCCCCTACGCTTTTCTCCCTCCATTCATGCCAGATCTTAACCAGGTAATCCCCAACAAATAGCCCAATCCCACTCTCCCAAGGACCAATCCCCAGCATGCTCATTTCTTGATAACAGACAAGGCTGGTAGGTTCCCCTCCCCACTTGTGAAACACAGACCATACTGAGGTATATTCTCCTCTCTTGTCAAAGTTAAAGGTCTAAGACATACTTTTTGCCCTATCCTAGACCCAGCCAAAATCACACAAACACATACACACACACCTCTAGGCAGACTCAGCCACAAGATGTTTTTTTTTAACATTTACTTTAAGAGAGAGGGGAAGGGAAGGGAGAAAGAGAGGGAAAGAAACGTCAATTCAAGAGAGAAACATCAATCAATTGCCTCTCCTATGTGCCCTGTCCAGGGACGAAACCCCCAGCCCAGGCACGTGCCTCGACCAGGAATGGAACCAGCAGCTTTTGCTTTGTGGGATGACAATGAGCCAGACCAGTCAGGGCAGCTACAAGATGTTTTCTCCTGAAAAGTGTTTTATCAGTACATGCCCTTACTCTAAGCACAAAGTGGTTGACTTCTCCAAGACTACAAACTGGCTCCACTTCAGCCCACCTTTAAGCCTCAGCCCCTACTAAAACCACGCCAGGCTTCAAGAACTCCCACCCAGCCCAACTGAGGTGATTCAGTGTTCAGAGTTTCACAATCTGGCAGGAGGCCTATCAACTGTGTCCACAGTCAGTGTTAACTTATACATGGCCCTCCCACCATATCTGAAGCTCTGGCTGCTGAACAGTGGAGCTTCATCTGTGCTCACATGTCCACGGAGTCACAGCAACTTTTCAAGTTTGGCCATAGTTAAGATTCAAATGGGTCAAAAATAATGTGATGAGACATATGGGCCAGCCAAGAACCCTTGTAGAATTATTTCCTATAGAAATATACAGAAGTAATTATCAAAGCGATTTCTCCCCACAGAATCAGAACACATCAAACTAGTCAATTGTGTCCAACCACCACATATCTGGCCCAAAAGTTTAATTAATTTCACACGCTGTCCTGTTGTTATCAAACATACTTACATGAACTGCCACTGGGGCCATGGTGAACCCAGTGCAGGACGTCATTCCTCTGGCCCAACAACAGCCCACAGAAAGAGTATGGGGAGTTGGCTCAGACACGATTCACTCTCACCGATGCTATGCAAGAAGTCACACACATGAGAGAGTCAAGACCCATAGCCATAAGGGCAATGAACATGACTGGCCCTTCTGTCCTGGGCTCTCTGCTTCTCTTTTTCCTTGGCCTCTCACCTGCTGCTCTCCATTCTAGATGCTCTCCCTCCAAATGCTTCCACTAACAAACTGACCCCTCTAAAAGGTCATTCTGATCACATCTTTCAGATTCTCACTGCCCATACATCACTTCAGGGTCCATGAAGATTATAAGCTGGAGGCTCAGTCACAACCCTCTGCTTCCATTTGTTCTACATATTGGGTGTCCATGTAAGATGTCCTTTCAAAGGACTCTGTAGCTAGCTAGAAAGCTGAAAAATCATCAGCCTACAGGATAAAGACATGATTTTTGCCTAGTATCCAAAGCCCTCCTTGGCCTGGACTGGATATAAATGCTGGCCTTTCCTCTCACTTATTTAAATTTTTACTGAGTCCTTATACACTGAGCAGGTGAACTATCTACTACAGACAGACTCTCCCTTCCCATACTCTAAATGCCTCTTCTTCTAAAACCAGTTAAGCTTTGCCTTCTCTGTGAAGCCCTCTGAATACTTCAGTCCTAAGCGATCTCTGCCTTTCCGAAATTCCTACGGTATTTCTGGCTTATAACTCAAGTGGCACATAAAATACTGCCCCATGTTTACCTTTCCATGGCACCCATTTAACCACCCATCTCCCTCATACTAGGTTTGACACAGCTGGTGGGCAAGACAATGAATCCGAGGATTCTGAATGGCCTAGCCTGCCCAGCATAAAGCCATGCCCACAGTAGGCCTTCATTACATATTTGTCACCATTGAACTCTGACCTGAAAACCTTCCAATTATCCTTACAATTGGTAGTAAAGCAGAGTAGGATAGCCTGCCCCAACCACGGCCTCCAACCCTAACAAAATAGTGTGGTGATTGCAATTTCCCCCCAAGGGGGCAGGGAGTGGGTGGAGGTAGAAGAGGGTATAAAGGGTAAGAAAAGGTAATGGAAAAAATACAATTAAAAAATAAACTATTTAAAAAATTAAAAAACCAAAGTAGAGTTGGCCTTCAGAGTTAAGCCACAAATCAATACACATGAAATATTAATTATAGAGTTTACAAATAAAAACATATACATGCTAAATATTAGAAGCTCTTCTCATGGCACATCACCTCCCACAGCCCTTTTTCCTGCCCTCCCCTGTGCTCTGAATTCCAGATCCGCATGTTCAGTGTTTAACCCCCCAAACTTAGATCCTGCACAGTAAGTCATACTCAACATGTCCAAAACGGATGCTCTCCACCATCCTTCAAGCCCACTCTTCTTCCTATATTCTCTGTCTCCAGGGCATAACCAACCACCCACTCACCTATCCAAGGCAGAAACTTGGATATCATTTTTGATATTCTCTCTCTCTCTCTCTTTCTCCCCCCCTCACATACAGCCATAAGTCCTATCAAACCTATGTTCCTTTAATACCTCTCCACTCCACTACCTTCTCGTGGTCACTGCCACGACAACTTCAGTCCCAGCCATCATGACCTCCTTGTCTGGATTACTACACTCGCCTCTCAGAATCCAGAGTGACCGTCACAGAGTATCAGTGTGAGCATGGAGTGTGGCTCCTCACCACACTCAGAATAAATCTCAGAGACCTAGCCTGGCCCTTCATAATCCCATCATTGCCCTGAAGACTTCTTGTTATTGTAGAACTGAATTACTTGCAATTGCCTAAATACACCAGACTCTTCTGCCCTATCCCCACCCATTCTCCCAGATGTCTAGCTCACTCCTATCAGCCCTTCAAGCCTCTTGCTGTGAGTCTTCCCTATCACCCTCTACTATCCACTAGATTAATTTCCCTTCTCATGTGTTCCCACAGAACTCTGTGCTTCCCTCTGTATAACAATGTAATTGCTTCTTACTTTTCTGTCTCCCCCACAGAGTGTGTGCTGGTAAATGTTTAACAGTTGTTTGCAAGGAAGGGAACCCTGATTTTTAACATTTGCCAATTTCCACGGTGTAAACACTCCCACCACAGCATGCTTCAAGCTACCCACACAACGGTCACTTGACCATACGGATTTGGGAAGAAACGTGCAGCAGCACACCATTACATCACCAGACAGCGTTTCCACTGCACAGACACAAGAGACATAATCTAGGAGACATAGACCATAACTAGAAAGTGACAAGTTTTGAATATGTATTACATTTGTTTTGAATATAACTAAGTTACATAATTAAATTTTTAATAAGACCTATATTTAAAAACTGACTCACAAAATTCCTAAAAATTTAATAAACATCTCTTGCAAGTAAGTGGGTGATTATTGGCTCCAGCACAGCACTGCCCACCCGAGACTTTGAGCTTCATGAGCAACAGGACAGTGTCTTATTTCCCTTTCTATTCTTAGCCCCTGGCACATGACAGGTGCTCAATAAATGATTATTGAGTAAGTGAATGGATGGGTAAGTAAAGGAATAACTACCAACTAGCCCATCTATCTTCACTTCCCCTTATTAAAACAATTGTGGCTTTGTCCCTCTCAGCTTCCCCTCCTTCCTTCCCCATGGGGGATTTGGGGAATTCTTTCTTAGCCAGTGTAGTTCCCTGCATCAGGAGGATGGAGGCCAGAGAAAGCCAGCATCAACCAGAGATGAGGGAAGGCAGCAAGAAGGGTTGCTATTGCTGCTTACTGTGTCAGTTCTTAGGCTCTTTCCATCGCTGAGGGAAATTCTGGCAATGACTGGAAAGAAAAAGGTATTCAAAAGCATATTAGCAAAGTAGGAAACAGAAAAGTCTCTGAGCTGGCTGACTGTGCAGAAGTGTTTGGGGGGTGCGGGGAGGGCCTGTCAGCTGAGGAGCTTTGAGTATCCAGGGTGTGAGAGAAAGAGGAGAGGAAAGGGAAGTCTTAGAAATGCTCCTGAGGGCTATGGACTGCATCACCTCTAAAAGGCTTCAAGAGATGCAAATAAAGTTTAGGCAGGGTGCACCAATACTGGGCGACATATACAGAGCCCAGGTGCATTATGTTCAAGCTACAGATGAGAGAGAAAAAGGGCAAAGTCAACCAAAGAAGGAAAGAAACCAACTCAGTTGGAATAAAACTATACCAAATGCATTAAAAAATCCCTCATCAAAAATGTAGTATCCTTTACAAAGAGAAACCAAAAAAACAAGAATCGGAAAGAGAAAGAAAGCCCTTGGTCCCGCTCATCCCACACTATCCAGGAAAGACAGTGATTTAATTAACAGATATAGTCATTTGGCTCAGCCTCAGGTCAGATCCCTGTTGTGAAGCTTGAAGCCAGTAAATACTTAAGTGCCATAACTCAATCCCTAGTTTACAATGTAGCATTTTGATCGATTTAGCCTCCCCCATGGTTCTCCTTCAGGAAGCAAGAAAGTGGTGACAAGCCCTCAGGAACATCTTACCAGTAATAGTTTTCACAGAAAATTAACAAATTGCCACTCTGACAACTATACTTCAGGTATGAGTTCATCGGCTTGACCCAGCTTCTCCAAGTCTGGGCAGCATTAGGAACCTACAGGACTCTGGGCACACTGCAGATCTAGCATGTATCCCAATCCTAAAGTGCAAGGTCAAATGACCTAATTTATATTTCTCCTTGTGGGTTAATGAAGAACCTGGCACCGAAGATGTCCAGGCAGCAGGATTCAGGATTTGCAGCTGTCCTGTCTTCAGGAAACACCACCTACACAGAAGCCTCGACGAAGTCCCACATTCTTCGTACTCTTTCGGTGGTGCCCCTTGGTTCACAGCACCAGGCTGACTCCCTGCAATGGCTCACATGAACACATGGAAGACATGCATCAGGAAGCAACAGCCCCTAGGTAACAGTTAATAACTGTTCGTGATGACTGGAAGCCAAAGATATGAAAAAGCACTTTACCTCCATCATCTCATTTTATCTTCAGAACAACCCTACGAGTAAGGTGCTATTATCTCCTGAGGCACTGAGCTGTAACTCACCGAAAAGTCCCACAAAGCTACTAAGTAAAGAAGTGACACTCAAATCTAGGTCTATCTGACTCCAGGGTCCCTGATTTTAATAGGAATGTCCACTGACTTGGGACAATGTGCACAGCCGACCAGGCCACAGGGGCTCACTTCTTATGTCCTGCTCTGAGGTTCTTCATTGTGTGGCCAAATCAGGCTAAATGAACAAGGACTGAACCCTCTGGCACGCATGACCCAGCACTTCTCCGCCCCACTGACTAGGAAACCGCAGCACTTACTGGAGTCAGGATTATTCACTGTACTGAATCTGGAATTTTCACACAGGCCCATCATGGTTCATCAAAGCTGACCAGCAGCTGCTGCCATTCTCATAACGTGCTCCTTCATAAACAAGCTCAAGAACAGGTATGTTACTAATTACATTCCTAGGAGTCCAATTCACAGACCACTTCCTTCAAAACTCAGGGGGAAAAAAAATCTCTTAAGTGGGCTGTGGAAAACTGTAAAACGTAAGAGAATTTAGGCAGCAGTAAACAAGGAAAGAGAAAGACTAAAAGAAAACACACCCCTCGTTATGTGGTATTTCGGAAGCCAACCTTGCACTTGGTTTGAATAGGAAACTAAGCTGTTCCGCGTGTGGTTTCGATACAGGCTACAATAGACTCTCAATAAGTAAGAAGAAAAGTCCAAGAAAATTGTGCTGAGACTCTAAAACTTGTTATAAGTTATAAAAAGTTACAGGTATCTAGCTTGAGAACCACTGAACTTATTTAACAGGGAAAAAAATCTGAGAACAAAGCACATTCAAGTTATTTTTTATATAATTTATTAATGCTCTTTTCAGTCTAACCTAGTTTTAGGGTTCATCTAGCAATTGAAAAAAATTAGGTCAGTTCTACAATGGCAAATTTCATCAAGTAAAGAACTTCCTTTGGAAAACTTATCCAAAAATGTTCTTGTCTGGATCTGAAATAACAGTCTAAAACCTAGCAAGCAAGATCCTAAAAACCTAAATCTGGATATGGGGAAATTAAGTGGTTTCTTTCACTGACTTTGTGTCTTTGCAGTTGAAAAACTTACTCTGCTTAAAAGTATTTCCAAAATGGAAAATTTGATTTCAATTATCATGGATGAAATGCACATCTGCTTCAGGCAGCAGCTGTAGCCAAAAATTTCTTTAAAAGTTTCTTTAAAAGTTTCTACTCATGACTCCGGGGGTGGGCAAGGATTCAGCAAGGTGCTGTGGGAAAAGAGAAAAGGCTGGAGCGCTATACTCCATACCTGCTCCTGCCTAGGCTTTGCCAGCATTTTCCCTGGCACTGCAAAACTCAGCACCTAGAGAGCATCGGCTTTCTAAGTCATCTCTTCTCAGAAAATATGATCTACCTGTTCCTGGATCAAGGGCAGAAGATAAGCTTCTCCCAGCTCCAAAGCTCCCCAAGGTCCAGCCTCCTGGGTAAGGACGAGCCATTCTGTCTTTGAGAAATGTTCATACAAACTCACCGCATAAACTTGGATGCATGGGGCCCGCCTCAAGCAGGGGCATCCTGAAGCTTCTGATGAAGGCAATCACAATTTTAAGAAAAATGAACAACTGACTTCCCTTTTTATGATGCTTCCTCCAAAGCTGTGGTTCTCTGCAACTCTTGCAGATATGCCAGGGACTAGAACTGGGGAAAACATTTTTTTAATTCTCACTTGAGGATATGTTTTTTATTGATCTTTAGAGAGAGAGAGAGAAAGGGGTGGGAGGGAGAGGGGGAGGGAGGGGGGGGAGAGAGAGAGAGAGAAAAACATCAATCGGTTGGCTTCTGTATGTTCCCCGACCAGAGGTCAAACCTGCAACCTTTTTGGTATATGGGACAATGTTCCAATCAACTGAGCCACCTGGGCAGGACTGAAAAAAATTTTTAATTGGCAAAATATATGTTAACATGAAATTTACTATTTCAACCATCTGTAAGTGTACGTTTCAGCAGCATTAACTACATTTATGTCGTTGTGCGACCATCACCACCATCTGTCCCCAGGACAGCTTTCACTTTCCCAGACTGAAACTCTGTGCTCATTAAACCATACCTCCCCATCCCTCCCTCTCCCCAGCCACTGGCAACCACCGCTGTGCGTTCTGTCTCTACGAACCTGACTCCTCTAGGTACTTCACATAAGTTAGAAGTTTACTGTAACCCACCCACAAGTCTGACTTCCGAAATGGAAATCAGATCGCAGCAGCACGAGCAACCGCCATCTTGCTCTCGCTAGTAGCTGAGAGCTTTTTCTTCGCAAAATAGAAGACAGGATCGTCTTCCCCTGACAGGCCAAGTCCCATTGATTCTTCACAGAGAGGGATGGGCAACAGCTTGGGAAGGTCCCGCAGAGCTGGAGAGCGCACAGAGCACAACAAAGGCGTATCCAGTTCATAGTTCCAAAACACTAAGGCCTGCAGGTGCCTCAAGGTGTCTATAAAAAAGAGGACTGAGGTACTTCTTGGTGAAACCAAGAAGAGGAAACACCAAGCCCTGTATCTTAGTATGAAGAGATAGTTTAGGGAGAAGCAAGATGCTGGCCTGATAAACTCTCCCTAATTTTCTCATGGGAATGGCCGCAGGTAATCCACTTCGGATGATAAACATCGGAAAGCCCTAAAATAAGCTATGTTAGTATCCCAGTAGAGTCACGGGGTGTAACGGGACTAACGATTGCCAGTGATAACACCACCCACCACTTCCTCAGCACTTAGTCTGTGCTAGAGAAACTTTACTAAGCGCTTCGTACACACTGTCTCACAACAACTCCAGGACGTATAGATACTATTACTCCCTTGGCACCAAAAAGAAAATTTCTGAAAAACTGTGACACTCTCAAGGTCACACAGTTTATGGAGCAGATCCACTGCAAGGACTCTTACTCCACAGCCCATGCTTTCAATTAATAGCCTTTAAAGGTAGGAGTTATTTTCATACCCTCATGGCAAAGAAAGAAAATTGTTCATTAAAAATCTCTTGGCTGAAAATGTTTAATGCTTAAAAACAGCCCCAATTAAGCTTCATCAGGTTAAGTGTGGAACAAGCCCCAGATTCAGGATTCCTCCAGTCTCTGGAGGTTTGACATGTGATCTTCGGCCAATCACTCAGCTTCCCTGGCCCTGGGTTTCTTAAGGAACTTGTGAAACAAGACTACTTTCCCCCTTCTCCCCCTACCTCAAAGCATTCCATAGGGCCAATTATCCATACTGAGATAATAAGGCCGATATCCAAGGATGAAGCTATTGACCAAAGGTTTCAATCTCCTCTCCAACCAATTTTCTTTTCAGTTATCAGAGTTTCCCACAAGAGTTATCAACTAATCAGCAAATAACTCTCCAGGACCTACTATGCACACAGTCACAGAGTAGTAAGTGAGGACTATCCAGAGGCACAGGCACCATCCTTGCCCTTGAGGACCTATCTCCAAATTTGGGGACTTAAAAGTATATGAAAAAACAGCAGAAAAATTTTGATGGTTGAAATTATTATTTAGTAGCCACCTATAAGACACAACCCAGAGGTCTTGCAACTCAGAAAAACATCAGCTGGGACTTGAAAAGCGGAGGTTTCCCACATAAAGTGGAATTTTAAAACTTTTAGGAAAAAGGAAGAGAAAGGCATTCCAGGCAAAAGGAAGTGTGGAAGTAAGTGACCTGAGGCTGGAGAGAACGGTGTGCAGGACAAGCAATCACAGAAGAGACCGACAGACCCCTTGGAAGGGGTCTGGGTGAGCAGTAGAAATGGAGCATGGAGCCAGACTTCAGGAGACAAACCGCATGGTAAGCTGGACCGGCAGTAGAAACAAACTATAGTGAGCTGGGCGACCCGGTGAATGTTGAAGCTGCTCAGTTTGGAGTTCTTACCTACTCTCTGTCTCAAATAAGGGAAAAGCCAAGATAAAATGCAAAAACAGTCTTTATAAAGCAAAAGAAATAAGCCATGCCAGCTGAAAGGCACCTGAGAATTGAAGAACAAGAGAGCACCTTGACCTTTCTGAGCACAGTACTGGAAACACATTAGGTGCCTAAAAATGCCTGGGAAGCAGTACTTTGATTTGCTGCTGCTAGTTTCACATGGACCTTTCAGCCCCACTATATCATGGGTCAAGAAAATGGGCCTGGTCCAGAATTTATAATCCTCCATTCACATCACCCCTACCCTTCTGCTAGATACCATACCAAAAGGAAAGTGAGGACCCTGCCTACCTCTGCCCCAGGTCTAGGAAACAGGTCACATGGAGTCCAACACTAAGCTTCCACTGCAGAAGATCATCCAGGGAGAGGCTGCGCCAGGAGCATACTCCATGTAAAAAGTCCCAGACTCTCCCTGCCCTGGCTGATGTGGCTCAGTTGGATGGAGTGTCGTCCCATAAACTGAAAGGTCAGGAGCTCAGTTCCTGACAAGGCACATACCTAGGTTGTGGATTCGGTCCCCAGTGGGGGTGCATATGAGAGGCAACCAATTGGCATTTCTCTATCATATCTATGTTTCTCTCCCCCTTCCCCTCTATCTAATGACAATAACCATGTCCTCAGGTGAGGCTAAAAAAATAAATAAGTTAAGTCCCAGACTCTTCCTAAAGAAGGCACATCAAGAAACACAGTCCCTGGGGCCTCTACTGTGCGAGGCCCAGTGGAGACAGCAGCTGCTGAACTGTGCCTGCACCCAGAGATCCTAGCTCTGTTCTCACTCGCAGCCAACCAGCAGGAGACGTGATCAGCAAGTGATTCAGACAAGAGGACACCAACAATCATGCCAGTTCTGATGGGGTCTAGATATGTTTAATGACATCACTCTATACCATGAGAAGCAAGAGTAGGGGCAATCTGTGCAAAAAAAAAAAAAAAGGGTGTTGATTCAGATACTCTCCAGACAGTGTTGACTTAGTTAATTAAACCTGTCATCATTTAACCAGCCGGTCACCATCTGCATCAAACTGGCAACATAAAACATCAGCCCTCCCCTCAGTGGTGCACTTCTGAGGCCCGGTCCCTCCCTGCTGTCTTCACACCTAGAGGAAAATGCCTTGTTCTCTACCAGCAGCAGATCCACAGAATGAAGAGGCTGGCACCGCATAAGATGTTCAGCGCACAGCAGAATGACCCAGCCCTGCACTGTACCGAGCACCTTCACAATGAAAGAAGCAGATCCTCAGTGATAGTTGAAAATTTACATGTGTGTGCCTGCCAGGAAATACACCCTTGCTAGTTAGATACAGCTCAACAGAAACACTTAAATTCCCTTCTGCTGATTCCTATGTCATAAGAAACCCCTGGAGGGAGAAGCAAGAGTTCCTCTGAAGCACACACCTTCCAATATCATTTATAAACTTTTCAATGCAAATGAAAGTCAGATCAGAGCAAGTGTCATCTGATAGGTTTCTCTCCTTCTTACCTGAACTTGTGTGCGTATACAGGCACACACGCACATGCTTGCACACACACACACTTTTAGGAAAGATATCAGCACAGCACGGTTGCTGAAGATTTGAGCACGTCAGTGAGAAAACGCAATCACTCTATGCCACGCCAGCCCTGCTATGACATCAAAAAAGACCCACCAAAGAAAAAACACCCTGGGAAAGTAGCCAGGAAAGGGAAATGCCTCCTTGAAACAGCTTGAAAAAGGCAATTCTGAGTCAGCCCATGCTGAAACTATTCCCAAACACCAGCCAGGAAGTCCCTTCTTTCAGGGTGCTCTGCTGCCCAGCAAACCCGACCTGCCTTTGAGTAAGCTAGATCTCTACAGAAAGGAGCTTCCCTGCTCTATTCGGCCTCCCGCTGGGATCCATCAGCGGCCAGGTCTTCCAACCCTGCCTAGCTAACGCACACACAAAAGCTGCTGGCTGCCGCACGAGCTCACGTTCACTTCACACACACACACACACACACACACACACACACACACACACACACACACCACGACACAACACACACTTGTAAATACATACCTTTCACCCTCCATTGTGCGAGGCCCAGCGGGGACGGCAGCTGCTGAACTGTGCATGCACCCAGAGGTCCTAGCTCTGCTCTCAGTCCTCGCAGCCAGCCAGCGGGAGATGCGATCAGCAACAGTGATTCAGCATGGCTGCAAAGGAAGCCTCCTCCCTCCCGATCCTCCTTCCCCGGACTTACTAGCGGCAGCTTGTGCCGCAGAAGCAGCAGCCGCAGAAAATGTCTTACCCAGAGCTCCCTGCAGCCCTTTCAGCTGCTAAAAGCAGCAACCCACTTGCTCCCCCTCCCCCGCAGGCTTGCTGCTCCTCCGTCTCCTAGGAACAGCGCAGCTCCAGCGACCAAGTGCGGTGCCACCTTTCCAGCTGCCTCCACATCTGCCCAGGCATTCCCAGGCCACGCAACTAGCCCACCCCAAAGGCTCCCGTCTCCTCTGCCCAGACTGCAAAGGCTCAGGCAGTTCCTCACTAGCCCAAGAAATACTGGCCCCCACCTCCGCCCCTGCCCCCGTAGGCTATGAGTCTGTCAGCCTAGCCAGATTGCTGGAATGAGGAGGCCCCTCCCTCTGTGGCTTGCAGAGGAGTTTATCCACCTGGAGAAATTGACTTTTAGGTCACAGCTCATGTTCCAGTTCCTTCTCCCAAAATCTACAGTAGCTCTGAGAGTCAAATAGAGAGTAGTTGGGGGAAAGAGCCTAATAGAACTGAGAAGAATACAAAGAGAAATTAGAAAAGGAAACTAGTAGAAACAGGTGAAACTGAAAACAAACCCTATTTTGCTGCAAGAGGCCAAAATTCATAGCACAAACCTAAAGTATATTCCTAAAGTTTGTCGTATTGAAATTTGACTCATCTGTGGGTCTAACTACTAAGTTTCCCACTGATTCCCCATCTCCAGCCTAAGTATCTCACACCCTCTTATCTCCACCTGCCGAGACTCAGATTAGACTAACTTAACTCTAAAACATAATCTTGGGGAAGGCAGGAAGCCAGTCTGTCTCCTAGCCACAACCAGGAAGCTTAGAGGTAACTGAGGCAACCAACCGCTGACAACTGATTAGGCACAAAAATGGGTTTAGAAGCTTCCCTGATGCCTCAGTAAATTATACATGAGCACCTCTGTTCTGGGCCCTCCATGTCTCCCCTGTGCTTCTCAGGATCCACACTGCCACCACCTGCCTGAGCACCTTTCAGCCGGTCTCTTCCTCACCCTGGACTTCAGGACCACAGGCACAAGGTAGGATGAGACCAGACCATCTCTAGAGTCCTTTTCAACTCTGAAATCATGAGTCTAAAAAATGTCCTCATGTTCCACTTTTCTAATGAGAGTAATCCGTGAGATTTTTTTAAGAAGAAAATTTTATTGGACTCTAATTTTTTGTAGGGGGCTTCAGGGAAAGTAAGAGAGATGCTCAGGAAATCTATTATTGTTATCATTTTGTCAAGTTAAGTTTCTGCACTGCTACAAAGCCCTGAACCCAAGACTTTGGGAAGGAGGGACACTTGGGTAATATAAACTAGAGTAACTTAAACTTCATACAGCCTGTTGAACTCAAACTGGCTAGGATGTTACTCTCAAAGATGATTTCCCAACAACTCAGTGTCCTCTTAGACTAGGCTGTTACCCAAATTCACTCTTTCTCAAATGAGAAGGGGTCTGGGTGGTCTTACTTGCACACCACAGCCCTGTTATCACCACTTCCTCTTTTAACAACAACACTCCTCTCGCATCTTTCTCTGTCCCTTCCTCCTCTAATCAGTCTCATGGCTCTACTCCAGATATTTCCTCTCGAGGTAAATCACATGAACCAGGAGTAACTGAACATCACAAATAAGGAAACTGAATCCCAGAATCCATGCCAAAGTGCAGACATCCACCAGGAAGACAGCTGGGTGATTCATAAAAATGACAAAAATAAGATGAGTCTCTCCTTTACGACTTCATACCCTCATTCACAACTTCCATACAGGAAATGGAGGTGAGGGGGTGCGGAATGTCACATCTAACAAACCAGAGAGAAAGGGAAGAAAAGGCCAGGAAAGGAAATACACCAGGGCTGAACATACTCAGTTCTAATACACAACTACTGAGAGGCTGTTTAAAATTTTACAGAATTTTCTTTGCAACCTACTTTTGCCATGCTAACCATCACTAAAGTATGTGTTGAAACCATACCACTACCCCCTGCACACCACTTCACCCACCACTCACTCGGTCCACAGGAAGTACGCAGAACAGAGGTGATGCAGGGAAGGTTATCAAGAAGAGGCTAGCTAGTAAAATCAGGGCCAGAACTGAGCCAAGAATTAGTCTCCAGACTGCTGCCACCAAGTTCCCACCCTACTCTTCCCTAATTTGAGCTACAGTTTACATTTTCTACCTTATTATCCAAGTGTTCTCTAGGCCACAACCTGAATCTGTTGGCTCTAGGGTAATCGCACTGAATGGACTTCAAATTAAGAAGAGTTGCTACTGAATTCCTGCAGTAGAGGGAAGTCAAAGGAACCTAAGCAGTGTCTGCCTGGAGGAAAAGGTCCCATCCTTGAAGCCTAGCAGTAGTGTCTTACCCCCTTCCTAGGCTTCCTTGCTATACCCAAGGCTCATTTCACAGCTTATCAATAGTGCCTAGTGGCTCCATCCCAAAGCAGTTCACCCGGTGATCTACATCAGCTTTGTTCAGAACCCTTCATCTCTGTGCAGCTCAGGAAGAAACCACGTTAGAAGAAACTTTGTTGTTGTTTAAGGGAATTTGGTCTAGAAGGTTATCTTCTCCACAGTCTATCTCACCACAAGTAGCCAGTACAGCATAGCTTTTCATTCTTCTTTGTTTGAATTTACTGGGGTGACATTGGTTAATAAAATTATATAAGTTTCAGAGGTACAGTTCTATAACACATCATCTGCATTGTGTGTTCACCACCCCAAGTCAAGTCCCCTTCCCTCACCGTTTATCCCCCTTTGCCCCCTTCTACCTCTCCCCTACCCCCTTTTCCCTCTGGTAATCACCAACTGTTTGGGTTTTTTTGCCTAATCCCTTCACCTTTTTCACCCAGCTCCTCTACTCCCTGCCTTCTGACAGCTGTCAGTCTGTTCTCTGTATCTACGAGTGTGTGTTTATTTTGTTCATCAGACACCACATATAAGTGGAATCATATAGTACTTTCTATGACTGGCCTATTTTACTTAGCATAATACTCTCCAGGTCTCATTCTTCCTTTTAAGTGTCTTTTTTTCTGCATTTATCCTCCACCAGGACTTCAGTTCCCTACACTTGCAGGTACCATAACACAGGACAGCGGTCCCACACCTTGCTGTGCAGCAGAAACATCTGCCCAGCTCATAAACATTGTAGGCATCAGGTAGTAAAAAGGCACAGTAAACTCTTTTGGGTTATGGAAATGTTTCCTATCTTAACTATGGCGATACTTATGCAATTGTATACCACTGTTACATTTCATCAACTAGACACTTAAAATGGGTGAATTTTATTTTATGTAAATTATACCTCAACAAATCTGGGAAAATGAAAACATTGCAGGGCCAGGCTCCACCTCACAACTAAAGAGTTAGGGCCCAAAGAGCAATAACTTTAATGAACTTTGTAGGTGACTCTAATGCACAGCTAAATGCACAGGCCACTTAGAATAATGAAAAGATCTCACGTCATTAGAATCAGACAAACCAGGGCCCAACAAATACAGTTACCAGAAACATAACCCTAGGCAAGTTTCTTTACAAGTCTCAATTTTCTCCTCTGTAACAGGGAGATAATAATGATACCTACCTCCCAGGGTTGTTAGGTTTCAATGTGAAAGTATATAAAGCACTTAGCAGAGAGCCTGGCCAATAAGCACTCAGTAACTAGTAGCAGCTATTTTTGCATTGCCTATGCCAATGCTACCAAACTACACCTCTGTGAGTCCCTGGTTCTGAGGTCAAGAAGTTAGCCAGGGTACCTAATGCCTAATGCCGGGAAGCACAGCTGTCAGCCTCTCTTGAAACCATTTCCAAAACTCCAGTAACGACTAGTACCAACAGGTCACCAAGGATTAGGCAAAACCAGAGTTCAATTAAGGCCCACCCACATCTGTATCGCCAAAACTTTCCCCCAGATCCTGGACACTTGATGAACAGACTCTACCTATAAGCTGCTTAGAGTATCCCTAGCCCAGGAAGCCAGGCAGAAACTGAAAATGATCCTGAAGCCCCAAAACATCAAAAGGTAAACAGAACAGCACCTTACCCAGAGTAATGCTTGGCTTCCCTCTGGACTCTTCCTCCGAGAGTAGAAGAACCCTTGCCCTGAGTAGATACAAGAGAATAACCACCCACGGCATTTGTGTTGCACTTTACTGCTTACGAATGTTTCACACCCCTCATCTCCTCTGATTAAAGATAGCATCCCCCGAATAGTAATAACAAGTACTATCCCCTGTCTATTCACTCTGGGCCAGATTCAGTACAGACCCGAGACTTTGCCCGTACCCCTCTCACTTAATCCTTACTATAGAAGGGACTATTGCCCTTGTTCTGAATGTAAGGTACAGGAAATGCAACGGATTTTTACGTGTTGGTTTTGCATTGTTCAACTTTACTGAATTTGTTTATTAGTTCTAACAGTTTTGGGATGGAGTCTGTAGGGTTTTCTGTATATATTATCATGTTATCTGTAAATAGTTGTGGTTTCATCGCTTCCTTTCCCATTTGGATGCCTTTTAATTCTTTTTCTCGCCCAGTTTCTCTGGCCAGGATTTCCAATATTATGTTGAATAAAAGTGGTGGAAGTGGCATCCTTGTCTTGATCCTGATCTTAGAGAAGAGGCTTTCAACTTTTCACCATTTAGTACGACGTTAGCTGTGGGCTTGACATATGTGCGTTTTATTATGTTGAGGGACATTCCCCTCTATACTCGCTTTAATGCAAGTTTTTATCAGAAATAAATGTTGAATTTTGTCAAATGCTTTTTTTGCATCTGTTGAGATGATCCTATGATTTTTATCCTTCATTTTGTTAATGTGGTATATTACATTGATTGATTTTCATGTGTTGAATCATTCTTGCATCCAAGGGATCAATCCCAATTAATCACGGTGAATGACCTTTTTAATGTATTGCTGAATTCCGTTTGCTAGTATTTAGTTGAGTATTTTTGCATCTATGTTCATCAGGAATATTAGCCTGTAGTTTTATTTTCTTGTGGTGTCCTTATCTGGTTTTGGTGTAAGAGTAATATTGACCTCATAAAATGAGTTTGGAAGACTTCCCCTCTCTGTTAGAACTAATAAATTCAGTAAAGTTGCAGGATACACAAATCTATTGTGTTTCTATACACTAATAACAAACTATCATAAAGAGAAATAAAGAAAACTATCCCATGTACAACTGCATAAAAAATACCTAGGCATGCTCACTTTGGCAGCACATAGACTAAAAAATACACTTAGGAATAAATGTAACAAAGGAAGTGAAAGACCTGTATATTGAAAATGGCAAGACATTAGGGGAAAAACCTGAAGATACAAAAAACTGGAAAAATATTACATGCTCATGGATCAAAAGCATCAATACTGTTAAAAATGCCCATACTACCCAAAGCACTCTAACAGATTCAATGCAATCCCTACCAAAATTTCAATAGCATTTTTCAAAGAAATAATACAGGTAACCTTAAAATTTGTATGAAGCAACAAAAAATGTCAAAGGGCCAAGGCAATTTTGAGAAAGAACAACAAAGCTGGAGGCACCACGCTCCTTGATTTCAAACTATATTACTAAACCATAGTAATCAAAACATTATGGTATTGGCATAAAAACAGACACAATGATCAATGAAAGAGAACAAAGAGTCCAGAAATAAACCCACACATGTCTCTCAGTTAATTTATGATGAAGGAGCCAAGAATGTACAATAGGGAAAGTACAGTCTCTTCTATACATGGTGTTGGGAAAACTGGACAGCCACATGCAAAAGAATGAAACTGGACCACTATCATATACCTTACACAAAATTAGCTCAAAATGGATTAAAAACTTGAATGTTAGACCTGAAACTATATAATTCCTATAAGAAAAATGTAAGTGGTAAGTTCCTTAACATAGGTCTTGGAAATGACTTTTTAAATTAAATGACAACAGAAACAATAAAAGCAAAAATAAGTAAGTGGAACTACATCTACACTAAAAAGCTTCTGCACAGCAAAGGAAAACCATCAACAACATGAAAACGCAACCCACTGAAGAGGAGACAAATATCTGCAAATCATATATCTGATAAGGGGCTAATATCCAAAATACATAAAGAACTCATACAACTCAATAGCGAGAATACTAATAATGCAACTAAGAAAAGAGCAAAGGCCCTGACAGGTGTGGCTCAGTATATTGGGTGTTGTCCTGCAAACTGAAAGGTCATCAGCTGGATTCCTAGTCAGGGCACATGCCTGGGTTGCAGGCCAGGTCCCTGGTTGAGAGGCATGCAAGAGGCAACCAATCAGTGTTTCTCTCACACATCAATGTTTCTCTCCCTCTTTTCCTCCCCCACTTCCCCTCTCTCTGAAAGAGTAAATAAATAAAAGATTTTTTTTAAAGACATGGGTAAAGACCTGAATAGACATCTTTCCAAGAAATATATTCAAAAGGCCAACAGGTACATAAAAAGATGTTCAACATCATTAATCATCAGGGAAATGCAAATCAAAACTACAAGATAGCACCTCACACCTATTAGAATGGCTATTATCAAAAAGACAAGAAATAATAAATGGTAATGAGGATAGATTGTTGGTGGGAATGTAAATTGGTGTAAGCCACTATGGAAACAGTATGGAGGTTCCTCAAAATATTTTTTAAAGATTTTATTTATTTCTAGAGAGAAAGGAAGGGAAGGAGAAAGAGAGGGAGAGAAACATCAATGTGTGGTTGCCTCTTGTGCGCCCACTACTGGAGATCTGTCCCACAACCCAGGCATGTGCCCCAACTGGGAATTGAACCAGTGACCCTTTGGTTCACAGGTCGGCACTCAATCCACTGAGCAATACCAGCCAGGGCAAAATATTAAAAATAGAACTACCATATGATCCAACAATTCCACTTCTGGGTGTTTAACCAAAGAAAATGAAAACACTAACTCAAAAAGATATACGAGATCTGTCTAGAAAAAGTCAGTAATATAATGAGGAGAGTGGTTTACATGACATCGGTGTAACCTGGCAACCAAGGAGAGTGGACTGGAATGCACATGTGAACAATGGAGTAAACAGTGATGACTTCATTATACTAGTTCAGTGGGGGCAGTAGACGCCTCAGTGAGCATGCGTACTGTGTGACCGTCACATTCAAAATGACTGAGCAAGTAGAGCAATGAATCTGCATCAGTTTTGCATTAAGCTGAACATGCCTCCACAAACTATTCAAGTAATTCAGAAGGCTGCAGCTATGGGCAACTGGTGATTGGCAGCTTCATCAAGACAACATGCCCACTCATATATCACATTTCATGCAGTGTTTTTTTGTGAAACATCAATCACCAGGTGACTCAGCCCCTCTACAGCCCAGAATTGGTGTCCTGTGACTTCTGACTTTTCTCAAAACTAAAATCACCTTTGAAAGGAAGATATTTCAGACTGTCTATGAGATCCAAGAAAATACAACAAGGCAGCTGATGGCAATTGGGAGAACTGTGTGAGGCCCCAAGGTGCCTACCTTGAAGGGGACTAAGGCATCATTGTCCCATGTACAATCTTTCTTGCATTTTGTATCTTCTTCAAATAAATGTCTCTATTTTTCGTATTACATGGCTGAATACCTTCTGGACACTCCCATGTTCACTGCAGCATTATGTATAATAGCCAAGATATGGAAACAACTTGTATCCACCTATGAATGAATCAAGAAAGAAAGTCTCACACACACACACACACACACACATACACACGTGCAGTGGAATATTATTCAGCCATAGAAAAGAATGAAGTCTTGCCATTTGCAACAACATGGATGGAACTTGAGGGCACTATACTAAGTGAAATAAGTCAGAGAGAGAAGGCAAATACCGTATGATCTCTCTTATATGTGAAATCTAAAAAATAAAATGTTTTGCCCTGGCTGGGGTGGCTCAGTGGATTGAGTGCCAGCCTGCAAACCTAAGGGTTGCTGGTTCGATTCCCAGTCAGCGCACATGCCTGGATTGCAGGCCAGGTCTCCAGTTGGGAGCGCATGAGAGGCAACCAAATGAAGCATCTCTTGCACATTGATGTTTCTCTTTCTCTCTCTTTGTCCCTCACTTCCTCTCTCTCTAAAAATAAATTTAAAAATTACAAAAATGTTTTAAACTAAAAAACAATACAAGTACATACATACAGAGAACAGATTGGCAGTTGCCAGAGGCAGGGGGTTGGGGAAAGGAGAAATGGATGATGGGGGTCAAAGGTTAAAAATAATTATTTTTCAAAAGTAATCCAATAGATATAAGCTCTATCAGAACAAAATTAAATGTGAGAAAACTGAGGTTCTTTGAGTTAAATGACTTGACCATGGCCCCATGGGTTTAAAACCAAGTCCACCTGACCTCAGGGCCCACTATTGGGTACTATGCATGGCAAGCACTACCCGTCTTACTACTTCCGTTTCAGAGATAAGCCAATGAGGATGGAAGAGAGACAGCTCAAATGGCTCAGTATCATCTAGTGAAGTTGAGGGCCAATCAGGGTAGGAAACCAGATCTTCAGATGCCTAGACTAATGCCCTTCTCACTCACCTGCAGAGGGGGAACAACAGCATATGAACACTTAAAGATATTTATACAGGCTGTCATACTATATATAAAGTCCTTCCCCCTGGTTTCCCTTGGTCCCTTACCTTATCAACCAGGCCTCGCCACATACTGCTTTTAGAGAAAGCTGGATGCACATCACTAGACCCCAAGTGAGTCAAAGAAAAGCCAGACCAACTATAGCAGCAAGCAAGGTGCATTACACAGGCCAACACATTGCAAAACTCCTCTTTCAGGGTCTCTGTAAGAATTCCTTCCTCTCTCAAGTCTTCAACCTGCAACTGGTGCCCTCTGCTGGTAAATACACACATCTCTTCACAACAAAAGCAAAATCTAACTACAACTCACCAATGGCTTAGAAAGGGGGGAAATAGCGGCTTCCTTCACAGAACATTCTGTTCAAGAATGAACATTAATTCCTACTTACAACTTTTTCATGGGCACTTGCAACTTTACGTTGACTGCATTGGTGCTCTACCTGCTAGCCCTGTCTCACCTCTCTGGTTCTTTCTTTTCTGGGTACAAAGAAAACTGGGCTGTTTTACATGAAAAGGTAAAAAATAGATGAGACAGAGCCCCAAGGTCAAGAACACAATGATGTGCATGGGTGAGACCAGGTCTGCACATATAGCAGGTACAGAGACCTGAGGCAGGCAAGTGATCAACGTAAAACCCACAAACAAGTAGGCTCAAACATTCTGGTCACTCTCTACCTTCATATAACTGCATGCTCATAACTCAGCCTTACTGAATACCGGAGGCTATGTAATGGGCCGCGCCAGGGAGCTACAACATGTACCCTGCATGAATAGAACGTCAAAGAGCTCACAAACGAGTTGGAGAAATTACACAGGGACACGTATAGCGGTACAACAACAAGAGTGAGAGTGTTAGAAGAAGTCTGAAACCCTGGCTCGTGTGGCTCAGTGGACTGAGCTCCAGCCTGTGAACCAAAAAAAGGTCACTGGCTCAGTTCCTGGTTGGGGCACATGCCTGGGTTACAGGCCAGGTACCTGGTTGGGTGTGTGTAAGAAGCAACCAATTGATGTGTTTCTCAACACACTGATGTTTCTCTCCTTCTCTTTCTCCCTCCCTTCCCCTCTCTCTGAAAATAAATAAATAAAATCTTTTTCTTTTTAAGTGCAGAAAAGGTACTATGGAAACTCAATAGAGGAAAACAACTTTCAGTTTGGAGAAGCAAGGAGTGCTACCGTAGACAGTCAGGGAGCATCAGGGAGTCTTCCTCATTGGCCAAGATGGCACAGGAGGAGGTTCTTACGCTGAGCACACCAAAAGCTAGAAAAATAAATGGAGAGGACCCAAGCAGGTCCTAGCAAGCCAAAAGCTAGCAAGATAATTGGACAGAAAAAAAAAGCCCTCCCCTCCCTATCCCAATAAGAACCACAGACTTGAGCAGGAAGGGGGCTGGTCTTTGAGATGGGAGCCCACCATTCTCCCAGGCTGCTGCACCTGAAACACTCTGCTCTTGCACCGACATCTGTTGAGTTTGGCTGCCGTTGCAGCAGGCAGCCAAAGCTGCATTTTCAGTTACAGGAGTAGGACACAGGGAATAAAAACAAAGTTGTAAATTTGGTAAATAATTCTGTGAAGTTATAAAAAGGGTATTCATAAGTATAAATAGTTACAATTAGGTCATTTCAATTTCTCATGAATTCATTTTAAATTTTTAAAAAGTAATTTAAAATGGTTAATTGTTTAAACCCACTGCTTTAATATACTTACCTATGGTATTACATTAAATGATACATATCTCATATATTATTATAATTTTTATTGTGGTAGAATACATATAAAATTTACCATTCTAACTTCCTCTAAGTGCACAATGCAGCGGCATCAAGTGCACTCACAACGTTGAGCACCGTCACATGTGCACCTCCAGAACGTTTTCATCTTCCCCAAAGAAACCCTGTGCCCGGTGAACAGCACTTTCCAGTCTCCCCTCCCCAAGCCTCTGGTAACCTCTGATTCTCTTTCTGCCTCTATCAGTTTGCCTATTCTAGAGACTCATAAAAGTGCAATCACACAATGTTTGTCATTGTGTTTATGTCTGGCTTATTTCACTTAGCATAATATTTTCAAGGTTCCTCCATATTGTAGCAAGTATTGAAATTTCATTCCTTTTTTGGCTGAATAATATCCCATTGCATGTATATACCACATTTTGTTTATCCAGCCATCTGTTGATGAAAAATGGGTTTTTTTATATTTCACCTTTCCACACAGCACAACTTCGTAAACATTTCCCTAATGTTTGACATTTATAGTTTCCAATCTCTTGTTATAGATAACGTTAGAATGATCATCTTTGTGCAAAGACTGTTTTCCTTTCATTGACTTGTTTTCTTAGGTTAAATCCCTAGTATTAAAGTTCTACCCTTTGAGACAGCATGGATGGAACTGGAGAGCATTATGCTAAGTGAAATAAGTCAGGTGGTGAGGGACAAATACCATATGATCTCCCCTTTAACTGGAACCTAATCAACATATCAAGAAAAAAGCAAGCAAAATATAATCAGAAACACTGAAATTAAGAACAATCTGATCGTAACCAGAGGGGAGGTGGGAGAGCATAATGAGAGGAAGGGTTTTCAGGAACAACTATAAAGGACACATGGACAAAACCAAGGCAGGGGTGAGGGGACACAAGGGAGGGAGGTGGGTTTGGCTGGCGTGGGGAAAATGCAGACAACTGTAACTGAACAACAATAAAATAATTTTAAAAATAAAATACAGTCCTAGAGTCACTTTAATTGTTCTGGTTAAATAAATCCATATTTACCCTCCTCATTCATCATATCTCCCAGCCTGACAGTAAAGTTACTGTCTGAAATTTCAGTTATAAAAGTACAAACTGTAATTAAAATCATTTGGTGAATACAAATAATTCCACCAAGTGAAAATAAAAGCTTCAAGTTCATGGATATATGGATCCAGAGATCTGAGGGAAACTGACTGTAACTCTGATGTCAGGAATATAGAAATTCAGAAGAGATTTCAAATGGGCATTTTTGGCCACAACCCCCCTTCTGTGATCGAAGTCCCATCTTCTCTATACCAAATCGTATTACAAGATCAGGACAGGGTTAGCTTCCTTCTCAGGGGAGTGATATGAAGTGGTTAAATCAGACCAGCTTGCTTACATATTCCACTGCGGTTTACAAGCAAACAAAATGTGATCTTTCTAACATACTGACATACCTATACCTGTTATAAGATGAAGCAGTTATACATCCTTTCTCCCTAAGGAATTATTCATGGTGCCTATGTCAACAACTGCCTTCACTGAGATCATTTTAAAGACCTACACAAGGCAGTCTTTTTCATAAGGTTGCTTACAAAGGATTTACATGATGGCAGTGCATCTCATGCTCAAAACTGCTACAAGCTGTAATAATGAAAAGACAGAGAAAGGAATGGAATTAACAAAGCAGAAGTGCTCGGAGCAGCTCTCCACAATACACAGAGCTGGCTGACCTATGTGAAAAGTTTTCCAAAACTGCACCTTCCAGCACCGGGTGGCTCAGTTGGTTGGAGCATCATCCAGTACACCAAAAGGCTGTGGGTTTGATTCCAAGTCAGGGTACATACCTAGGTTGTGGGTTCGATCCCTGCTTGGAGTGCCTATGAGAGGCAACTGATAGATGTTTCTCTCACTTCTCTCTCCCTCTCTTTTGCTCTCTCTCTCTCTCTCATCATTAAACATATCCTCAAGTGAAGATTTTTTTTTTAATTGCACCTTTTACCCACAACCTGATACTTTCCACTTAACTTGGTTACACTAGAAAAAATGTTAGCTGTGTCAGGGGCTTTCAAGACCAACAGTTTCCAAGGCCAACCCTACACTGAGATTATCTAGAAGTCACAGAATTTAGCAATGCTGTAAATTGTATTCATAGCTAAAGTTCATTACAGCCAGGAAGTAAGACTAGTCGGTCCATACGAGAAAAAGACACAAGCTGTCTGCAGGAATGCATGTGCAGGCCTCTCTGTGCTCTCTCCACGATACACAGAACTGGCTGACCTATGTGAAAAGTCTTCCAAAATTGCACCTTCCAGCACCGGGTGGCTCAGTTGGTTGGAGCATCATCCAGTACACCATGAGAGTCACACAAAATACACTCCTGTGTAATGTTTCTGCCCAAGAACTCAGAACTCAAGGTTTTAGAGGCACTCACTGCCTAGCATATATTAAAATTCCAGACTCCAGAAGGAACTGCTTGCAATCTGGACACAGTGAACCACCCCTATCAGTTGGGGAAGAGTGGAAACACTCCCTTAATCTAAGTGACATGCCTCTGCTCAAAACCCTGAAATGGCTCACCATGCACGGAGTAGAAGCCAAAACCCTTACAACAGCTTACAAACCCCCACAAGATCTGGCCCCTCTCTGACCTGATTGGCTACTCCTTTGCTTCTCCTACCTTCGGTTCCAGCCAACCTGACCAACTTGCTTTTCCTCAAAAAGGCCAGGCATAATCCTGCCTCAGGGCTTTTGCTCTTCCCCTAAATACCTCCATTGCTCACTCCCACATTCCTTCAAGTCTTTGCTCAAATGTCACTTTCTCAGAGACGCCTACCCATACTACCCTGTCTTCACAGACATCCTGCCTTGCAGCACTCCCCACCCCTTACCCTGATTTTTCCATACCACTGATCTCCTAACATCCCATATAATTTATTATGTTTCATTGTTTCATTATGTCACTAAAATATAACCTCTAGGGAACAACTACAAAGGACACATGGCCAAAACCAAGGGGGGCGTGGGCGGGGCGGGGGGTGAAACCAAGGGAGGGAGGTGGATTTGGCTGGGGGAGGGGTAGTTGTGGGGGGTAAATGCAGACAACTGTAATTGTACAACAATAAAGTAATTTAAATAAAAAAATAAAATATAACCTTTAGGGAGATCCAAGATGGTGGCACAATATGTGGAAGCTACTCTCACCTCTTCCCAGGACCAAACTGGAACTACAACTAAAATATAGAACAATCAACCTGAATAACCAAATGCAGACTAGCTGAACAGAAGTCTGATAACCAAGGACTTACAGAAGAATCCACATCAATACTGGTAGGAAGGACAGAGATTCAAAAAGGGTTTGGCCCCACTCCAACGGGTGACAGATACTCTGAAGGGATATCTCAGCTGCAAAGGTTCCCTCTGAGGAGTGTGGGGGTCTCAACCCACACTGGGATCCCCAGCCCAGATCACCAAAGCTGGGAAGAGGTGCCCACGTAACATCTGGCTGCAAGATTCAGTGGGGATTCTGTCTCCCCAGGAAAGGCAGAAGTCTGCTGGAGGCATAGGCACCCTCTTAAAGGGCCAACACACAAAATCTTGTTCACAGCCACTCACCCTGAGCTCTGGTGGAGGGAGGGCAGAGCAGACTAGTCATGTAAGGAAAGTCTGGGGTTTGTGACTCTAGGCAGAAAACTGAAGGGTCAGCTGCCAGGATCCCTGTGCTGAGACCCTCTCCCATACTGCAGACGCCATCTTTCTTGGGTGGAGCACTTCCCCCCCTTACAGCATTAGCCTGGGAAAATGCAATAGCCCCACCCTCTGCTCTCCCTGTCATCCTACCCTGTGGAGCTCACACCCTCCTGAGGAGTCAGCTATCTGGGCCAAGGAGAATTCCAGGCAGACTCGGGGTGTCAGTGACTGAGTTGTATGGCTGTGGGGCAGAGGCCACTCCTCTCATCTTCCCCCAAGCCTGACCTGCACATCCCCCTTATGGGAGATCCACTAGCCCCACCCTTTCAACTCCCAGTGAGCTGCCCTGCTAAAGCAGGCTCCCCGGAGAAGCTGGCACAGACTGAGTTGTGTGACTCTAGCACATGGCCATTTCTCCATTGCATATCTGACCTCCATTCACACAACAAAATCTTGGTCTGTTTGGGCCTGATAAACTCTGCTAGCCTCACCCTTATGACTCTCTGAGACGCCATCCAACACAAGGATCTGCAGGCAGCTCAGAGGTAGCAGCCAGGCTTGGTACACCCTGAGACATTTGTTGAGTGCCCCGAGACTCAGCACGGGCACTGACTTTGAACCTGTTTCAATCTGGTGAACACCACCAACCCCTACCTGGTGACTCACTGAGAACCTTCCTCATGCAACTCGAGAACCACCAGAGTTTCTTTCAGTGACTGAACCTAACGGACAGCCAGCAGGCAGAGGCATGTGGAGGTGGATATCCGGGTGCATTAAGCTTTTGGGTGACCTGCCTCCAGGCATGGTGCTGGCAGTAGCTAGCCTTGGTGCACAGCTTGGTCTTTCCCACACACAGCAAGGCCCAGCAGAGGTGGCCACAAACAGCAAATTACTTTGTAGCTCCAAACAGATTGTCTAGGGCCAGTCACAGGCAGCATCTGACACTATGCTGCTCCAGGGTCCCAAAAGGCCCCAGAACCAACACATCCTGGGGCCAGCTTCAGACAGTATCAGAGTAGGATCCAGTTAGCCTCATAAGCAGCCTATCCAAAGAGAGATCTTGACAGGCACCAGATGCTGCTGCGGCAAATTCTGCTTAGTGTGGTCAGCACCTGTGCGGCAGCTCATATACCGTGGTCAGGGTCAAACCTCACAGTCATCCAGCCCGAGGGTCAATCCCATGCACAAACGGGCCAACAGCAACAGGAGAGTTCACATAACCCACACAAGGGACATCCCTGGAGCAAACGGTTCAGATGATCAAGGAGAGTGTACCACTGGGTCCCACATGACACCTACTACAAGGCCAACCTATCAAGAATGAAGGACCTAACAGATCTACCTATCTACATAGAAACAAACACAAAGAGGCAGCCAAAATGGGGAGACAAAGAAACATGGCCCAAATGAAAGATCAAGAGAAATCTCCAGGGGAAAAAAAAACAAAAGCTAAATGAAATACAGGTAAGCAATTTACCAGATAATTAAAAAAAAAAAAGGTTAAAGGGATGCTGAAGGAACTTAGTGAGAATTTCAACAAAGAAATAGCAAGCATAAAAAAGGATACATAAATCTTAAAAAATAACCAGTCAGAAAAAAGATATATCTGAAATTAAGAAAACACTAGAAGGAATAAACAGTAGATTGGATGAAGCAGGGGATCAAATCAGTGATTTGAAAGACAAGGCAGAAAAAAAAAACCCGTCAGAGCAGCAGAAAGAAAAAAAAATGAGGACAGTTTAAGGGACCTTTGGAACAACTTGAAGCATAACAACAACTGCATCACAGAAATACCAGAATAAGAAAAGTGATAACAAGGAATTAAGAACATATTTGAAGAAATAATGACTGGAAACTTCTCTAACCTGGTAAAGGAAAAAACACATATGTCCAGGAAGCACAGAGAGTTGCAAACAAGATGAACCCAAAGAGGCCCACACCAAAACACATTGTAATCAAAATGACATAGGTTAAAAACAAAGAAAGAATCTTCAAAGCAGCAACAGAAAGATATTTATTTATTATATATATATGCTGTCTACAAGAGACCTAGGTCAGAATGAAAGATACACACAAAAAGTAAAGGGACAGAAAAAGATATTTTATGCAAATGGAAATGAAAAAAAAACCAGGGTTGTATCGATACTTATACCTGACAAAGCAGACTCTAAAACAAAGGCTATAATACGAGACAAAGGAAGTCACTACATAATGATAAAAAGGAGTGATCCAACAAGAGGATATAACCCTTGTAAACATTTATCCAACGAACATAGGAGCACCTAAATATGTACAGCAAATCTTGATGGACATAAAGGAGAAATCGACAGTAAAACAGTCATAGCAGAGGATTTTAACACTCCATTGACATCAATGGATAGATCTTCCAGACAGAAATCAACAAGGAAACAGCAACCTTAAATGACACACTAGATCAGATGGATTTAATTAGTGTCTTCAGAGAATTTCATCCCAAAGCAGCAGAATGCACATACAACATTTTCTAGGAGAGGCCACATGTTAGGATACAAGACAAGTCTCAATAAATTTAAGGAGACTGAAATCATACCAAGCATCTTCTCTGATCATAATGATATAAAACTAGAAATCAATCACAAGAAACACACACAAGGACACAGAGGCTAAAAAAGATGTCACTAAACAATGAATGGGTTAACTATGAAATCAAGGAAGAAATCAAAAGATACCTCAAAACAAATGAAAATGCAAACACAACAACCCAAAAGCTGTGGGACACAGAAAACGCATTCCTAAGAGAAAAATTCATAGCATTACAGGCATACCTCAAGAAACAAGAAAAATCTCAAATAAACAACCCAACTTTACAAATAAAGGCACTAGAGCCCTGGCTGCCCTGGGTCAGTTGGTTGGAGCATCATCCCATACACCAAAAGGTTGCAGTTTCAATTCAAAATGTGGGTTTTGATGCATTTACAATTGCATCAGAAAATACCTATGAATATAGGTATTTAACCAAGAATGCAAAAGAGCTGTACTTGGAAAACTGTAAGACACTGAAGAAAAAGTTTAAAAAGATACAAACAAGTAGAAGCATATACCATGTTCATGAAGAGGAAGAATTAACATCATTAAAATGTTCATACTACCCAAACCAATCTATAGATTCAATGCAATTCCTATCAAGTGCCAATGGCTTTTTCCACAAAACTAGAACAGATATTCCAAAAATTTATATGGACCCACAAAAGACCAGAATAGTCATGGCAATCTTGAGAAAGAAGAACAAAGTTGGAGGAATCATGCTACCTTATATCAAACTATACTACAAGGCCACAGTAATCAAAACAGCATGGTACAGGCATAAAAACAGAAATACAGGTAAATGGAAAAGAAGAGAGCACAGAAATAAACCTATACCTTTATGGTCAATTAATATTTGACAGACAAGGCAAGAACATACAATGGGGTAAAGACAGCCTATTCAATAAATGGTGTTGGTAAAATGGGACAGACATGCAAAAAAGTGAAATTAGACCACCTTTTTTTATACCATATACAAGAATAAGTTCAAAATGGATTAAAGAATTAAATGTAAGACTCAAAACTATAAAAATCTGAGAAGAAAACACAGGCAGTAAAATCTCAGACATTAATCATAGCAATATTTTTTTCTGATATATCTCTTCAGGCAAGGGAAACAAAAGAAAAAATAAACAAATAGGACTATATCAAACTAAAAAGGTTTTATACAGCAAAGGAAACCATCAACAAAATGAAAAGACAACCCATTGAATGGGAAAACATATCTACCAATGATACATCTGATAAGGGGTTAATATCCAAAATTTAAAAGAACTCAGACACCTCAACACCAAAAAAACAAACAACCCAATTTTAAAATGGTCAAAGAACCTGAATAGACACTTTTCCAAGGAGGACATACAGATGGCCAATAGACATGAAAAATGCTCAACATCACTGATCATCAGGGAAATGCAAGTTAAAACCACAGTAAGATATCACTTCACACCTGTCAGAACGGCTACATCAGTAAATCGACAAACAAGTGTTGCTGAGCATTTGGAGAAAAGGGAACCTTTGTGCACTGTTGGTGGGAATGCAGATCAATGCAGCCACTATGGAAAACAGTATGGAGTTTCCTCAAAAAATTAAAAATGAAACCACCATATGATCCAGTGATTACACTTCTGGGAATATATCCGAAGGATCCCAAAACACTAACTTGAAATACTATATGCACCCCTATATTCATTGCAACATTATTTACAATAGCCAAGATTTGGAAACAGCCCAAGAGTCTATCAGTAACTGAGTGGATAAAAAAGCTGTGGTACGTTTACACAATAAAATACTACTCAGGCATAAAAAAGAAGGAAATCTTACATTTTGCAACAGCATGGATAGACCTGGAACGTATTATGCTAAGTGAAATAAATCAGATGGAGAAAGATAAATATCATATGACTTCACGTATATGTGGAATCTAATGAACAAAATAAACAACCGAACAAAATAGAAACAGATTCTTAGATACAGAGAACATACTGACAGCTGTCAGTGGGAAGGGGGAGGTGGTTAAGGCGCTGGGTAAAAAGGTGAAAGGATTAAAAAAAATCATAGATACAGACAACAGTATGATGACTGCCAGAGGTAAAAGGGGGTTAGGGGTGGATAGAAAAGAGTAAAGGGTGAATAAATGGTGATGGAAAAAGACTTGACTTTGGGTGGTGAACACACAATATACAGATGATGTAGAACTGTACACTTGAAACCTGTATAATTTTACTAGCCAGTGTCACCCCTCTAAATTCAATAATAAATAAATAAAATATAAGCTCTATTGAGGGCAGGGACTTTTGTTTCTTTTTAATTTATTGATTTTTAGAGAGAGAGAGGTAAGGAGAAAGAGAGACAGACATTGATTTGTTGTTTCACTTACTTATGCATCATTGGTTGCTTCTTCTTTGTGCTCTGGCCAGAAATCAAACCCACGACCTCGGCATATCATGATAATGCTGTAACCAACTGAGCTACCTGTCTGGGGCTGAGACTTTTGTCTCTTATTCACTGCTCTATTTTCTGCTGAATCTTCAAGCAGAAGAATAATAAGTCTAACCTGACATCATGGGAAAATAGGGAGACACTGAATTTCAAATAATGTGGAAAAACTTATGATAGGTGGGGAAAGTAGTAAACTAGTGCAAATAAGTATGTCTTCTCCATGTATCGTGGTGCCTGGGAGATCAAGTCATTAAAAAATGTGAAGGGGATTAAAATTGTTTTAACTTAAGAGATGACAACTTATGGCTCATTCAAACAGTATTACTGAGGTTTTACAATAATAAAAGTAACTATTTACAAGAGTGTAGGCACAGTTAAAGAAACTCAACAAGGTTCAAAGAACCATTTTGGGACTAGCAACAAGCAGCCTAAAGTAGCAATAGGAGGGGGTAGTTACCAGAAGCCAGAAAAGATTTAGAGATACAAGAGAGAGTCTTTGGAGCAGAGCTGTAGCCACTGATAACCTATTTGTGCTGGATGTGTGTGTTTGAGGAGAGGGAACAAATATCTTTATGTCACTTTTCTCTCTCCCCAAATCTCCTGCTGGTTTCTCCCACTGCCCAAACCCAACATGAAGCCAGAGAAGAGAGTATGCAGTTCTATAACACAGAGCAAAGAATAGAAAGGTAGAGAGTGGCTCAGGAAGAAAAAAGAGAACACTCGACACAGTAACCATTTTGCAAAGCGACCTTCAACTCACTATGTCCAGACCTTCCCTCTAACTCTTCCCATTCCCGGTGGCATCACCACCCTCCTACTCACAGAGGAATTCTGATTCAACTATTCCCTCTTTCTTATTTCCCATACATCCAATCATTTGCCAATTATACTTTCACAACTTCCCTCAAATTCCCTTTCAGTCTATTTCCAGTGCTATCTCTTTGTACATGCTTCCCTTTTCTTACCTGGTTAACTAACATCAGTTGTTAGTTAATTTAGCAGACGTACCACCTAAAACTTGGTTCAAATGCCATCTATTTTACACAATGCTACTGGATTAATCTTCCTAAATTACTCTCACTGCCACTATTGTTGCTCAAAAACTTTTAGTGACTTCCACTGCCTGCCAGATAAAAGTCCAAACTCCTTGGCATACAACTCAAAGCCCTTGGTATGCAGTTTCAAACTTTTCCCATTCATTTCCCAAAACTCTCCTTGATCCCTAGTTCAGATTAGCCACTTGTATTTGTAAGCATTTAAATAAAGGTTAATAGAAAGAGTATGACCATTGGAATCAGGCAAACTTGGATTCAACTCCTAGCTCAATCACTGCACCAGTTGGGTGGCCTTGGGAAAGTTACATTGTTCTGAGGTAAGCTTCAGCTACCTTATCTATAAAGAAGAGGATTATTGAATGGGCACAGTGAGAACATTTGTACTTAGTACTGTGTTTAGCACACAGGAGACCTACTTCTCTGTATATGCTCCATGTCTTTGACTATTTGCCCCTCTACCTGAAACTACCTCCCCTACCCCTTCTTTATGGGGCTAGTTTTTTAGGTCAAATGCTATATCCTCTACAGTGCTTTTCTTGATCTTCCTACCTGGAAGTCACCTCTCCACAACATTCACGTTATTTATATCTTCCTTACAGTAATAAGTACTTAAACACAGATAGCTAACATGGTCGAAATCTCTGCTAGAGTTGAAGCAGCAGAGTTTTAGGGGTTTCCACACCCAAGCTTACCCCAGTAAGTCAAGGGCAAAGCCTAAACTAAAAACCAAATCTCAGTCACTAAGACTGCTCTACTAACTACATATGCTTATGTCACTATTCTTTTCAAGAGTTAGTCTGCTGTGCAAATACCATGTGGCTGGGATGAGGATGAAATAAAGGTACATTTTTTGCTAGTCAGTCATACCTCTTAGCAGAGGTTCTAATATTAGCACTACTATGCGCCAGCAACGATGTGTTTTTTCACTGAATCTGTTCAACTCTATTTCTAGCAGTCTCTCCTTTTGAAAGACAAGGAAACTGAGGTTCAGGCCAATTTGTTCAAGGTCACAGAGCTAGAAAGTGACAGAGTCCAGAATGGAACCTGGTCTTTTTTATGCTAAAAGTTACGTCCTTAAGGACTATAAATTATTAAATCAGATGCCTACTCTGAGGCAAATTACTTTGCAATACAAGCATCAAAGAAAAAAAAAAATGCAACCTTCATATGGTATCCAAACAAGAGCCAATGAAGGAGTGAAGCCTTAATTTTAATCAGAAAATGTACACTGAATGACAATGGGACTTAATCCAATTTGTTTGCATGACGTGAGCAATCTGAGATGCTGCCACAACATGGAAAAGGAATGGATACATCATTTCAAAAGTAACAGAATTCCAACCAGAATGCAAGTTATTTGAAGACAGGAACCATGTGTGACTCACTGCTATGTATCTTCAGTTCCTAGATATGTTTTTACACAAAGAAGGTAATCAACGCCTGATGAAATTGATGGTAAACACTGGGAAATAAGCAGACTGTTTAAATGGTACAAGTTTACATCAGAGAATTTTAGAGCAGGATATGATAATACAAACCTGTTTCAATTAATTTTTTTTTAAGCAAACCATATAAACTGGTAAAATAATCAAAGGAGCCAAAGAAAATCTACCTGACAAGAAAAGGGAGCACAGAACTAAGAAAAGGAAGCCTGGTAAAGTATCTTCTTGAATCATTTTCCTCTCTGATTAAAAAGTAGGTGGAAAAAGTCAGTACATGAGAGACATAATAATTGCCCTTTCTAGCCTTTCTACTTTGGGATTCCTATTTTAAAAGCACCTTTCAAGTATCTCCTTTTTATGATAAATGTTTTATCTGGTAACATTTAAATTCTCATTTAGGGAGAATTCAAAGTTCACCCAAAAGCCACTTCCAATGCCAAAGACTCATTTTCTCAAGCCAGTTGTATGTTTCTTTGAAATGAGCAATAAATTCTATTTTCCAAGTAAGACACTTCCACACATATTTAGTAAAAAATGAAATTTAAGCACCAAGAACATTCATAATATGCTAAATTCAAATTCAACCTGAGGCTAATCATTCATGTACACTTACTATTTTTCAAACAAATCCCACCTACCCCGTAATTATACAACTGTTAACTATTTTTAAAATGAAATTTGGACTTCCAGCCAAGATGGAGGTGTAAATAGACACACTGTGCCTCCTCGCACAACCAAAAGAAGGACAACAACAAATTTTAAAACAAAAAACAACCAGAACTGACAGAAAATTGAACTGTATGGAAGTCCAACAACCAAGGAGTTAAAGAAGAACTATTCATCCAGACCAGTAGGAGGGACAGAGACAGGTATCCGGGCAGAGATGACTCATGGCAAGGCAGCGGCTGGAGGACAGGAAGGACAAGGCTGTGGCTGGCAGACCGGGCGAGGCGGCGGATTGCGGGCCGGGCAGTCTCACATTCGTGTGCAGATAAACCAGGAAGAATAACTGGGGAGCGAGACAGACCGAGTAACCCAGGGTTCCAGCTCGAGGAAATAAAGCCTCAAACCTTTGATTGAAAACACCTGCAGGGGTTACGGTGGCGGTGGGAGAAAATCCCAGCTTCACAGGAGAGTTCATTGGAGAGACCCACAGGTTCCTAGAACGTACACAAACAAGCCCACCCACTCAGCAATCAGTACCAGAAGGGCCCAATTTGATTGTGGGTAGCAGGGGAAGTGACCGAAAGCTGGCAGAGAACAGAGCAAGCAGCATTGTTCCCTCTCGGACCCCTCCCCCACAAACAGCGTTACAACACAGCGATGTGGCTGCCTCGCCCTGGTGAACACCTAAGGCTCCGCCCCTTACTACGTAACAGGCGCGCCAAGACCAAAAAAAAAAAATGGCCCAAGTGAAAGAACAGATCAAAACTACAGAAAAAACACAACTAAGTGACAAAGAGATAGCCAACCTATCAGATACACAGTTCAAAATATTGGTAATCAGGATGCTCACAGAATTGGTTGAATATGGTTGCAAATTAGAGGAAAAAAATGAAGGCTATGCTTCTAAGTGAAATAAAGGAAAATGTACAGGGAACCAACAGTGATGGGAAGGAAACTGGAACTCAAATCAACGGTGTGGACCAGAAGGAAGAAACATTCAACCAGAACAGAATGAAGAAACAAGAATTCAAAAAAATGAGGAGAGGTTTAGGAATCTCTAGGACGCCTTTAAACGTTCCAACATCTGAATCACAGGGGTGCCAGAAAGAGAAGAGGAAGACCAAGAAATTGAAAACTTATTTGAACAAATAATGGAGAACTTCCCCAATCTGGCAAAGAAAATAGACTTCCAGGAAGTCCAGGAAGCTCAGAGAGTCCCAAAGAAGTTGGACCCAAGGAAGCACACACCAAGGCACATCATCATTAAGTTACTCAAAATTAAAGGAAAGAATCTTCAAAGCAGCAAGAGAAAAGGAGACAAGTTACCTACAAAGGCGTTCCCATAAGACTAGTAGCTGATTTCTCAAAAGAAACCTTACAGTCAAGAAGGAGCTGGAAAGAAGTATTTGGAGTCATGAAAGGCAAGGACCTACATCCAAGATTACTCTATCCAGCAAAGCTATCATTTAGAACGGAAGGGCAGATAAAAGTGCTTCCCAGATAAGGTCAAGTTTAAGGAGTTCATCATCACCGAGCCCTTATTATATGAAATGTTAAAGGGACTTATCTAAGAAAAAGAAGATAAAAAATATGAACGGTAAAATGACAACAAACTCACAGTAATTAACAACTGAACCTAAAACAAAACAAAAACAAGCTAAGCAAACAACTAGAACAGGCAAAAAATCACAGAAATGGAGACCACATGGAGGGTTATCAGCGGAGGAGTGGGAGGGGGAGAGAGGGAGAAAAGGTACAGAGAATAAGTCGCATAAATGGTAGGTAGAAGATAGACAGGGGAGGTTAAGAATAGTATAGGAAATGTAGAAGCCAAAGAACTTATATATATGACCCATGGACATGAACTAAAAGGGGGGAATGTGGGTGGGAGGAGGTGTGCGGGGTAGAGGGGAATAAAGGGGAAAAAATAGGACAACTGTAATAGCATAATCAATAAAATATATTAAAAATAATAAATAAAATGAAATCTAAGGCACTTATAAACCTTTCAATTATACCCAATTGTTTCTTTTTCTTCAGAAACTGCTTTAATGACTGCAAGTTATTTTCTAACAAAACTGTATTTTAAAATCAGCTAATATGCCAAAATATAAGGAAGACATAAGAAGAAAATCAAGAATGGTGAGCATAATGCTAGCAGTGGCATACTAAAGGGGTCACCAAGATATGAATTATATTCTTATGGAAAGATTCACTAATATATAGTAGTATCATTTCCCGCTTAAGATCTCAACCAATTTGTATTTCTAGCACTGAATATTTTAAGTTCTGCCTCCCTTAAGCCGATTTCACTGTTAATACTTATCAAAAATTATGAATCATAAGATAATGTAACATAAAAATGGACAACATACTTTTAAAGGTCTTTGTGGTTTAGCAATCTAAGAAACAAGCAAGGAGCATCTGGCATAAGCTGTGGAATGCCCTTTGCCATTCAAATGTCCAGACTAATCCAAATGCCTCTTCTTTAACATTTTCCTTGACCCACATAGAAAGTCACCACTATGGTGCATATATCTCTAACTAAAATGCCCACCCAATCACAATTATTTTTTTTTTTAATTTTAAAAGAGTTTACTTACTTTTAGAGAGAGGGGAAGTAAGAAAGAGAGGGAGGGAAACAATGATCAGTTGCCTCTTGCATCCCTCCAACTGCAGACCTGGCCTGTAACCCAGGCATGTGCCCTGACTGGGAATCGAACAGGTGACCTTTCAGTTCACAGGCCGGTGCTCAATCCATTGAGCCACACCAGCCTGGACTCCATGACAATTCTTTAAATTCCCATCACACAAACTAAATTGTGGGTATCTTGTGAGCAAAGGCTGACCCTTATTTATTATTTAGCTAAGTCCTGCTCAATAAATTTTCACTGAATGAATATTAGAACCAGTCTAAGGGTTTCTCTTGAAGGCTGTTACTGAATCATTACCAAATGATAAAAAACATTATCAAATTAGAAAGTGATTATAGTCTTCACATCATAGGAAAGAAAATAAGTTAACCTACCAAGGTTAAATAGTAAGATCTGAACCCATATTTCAATTGAAAATTTAGGTTATCGCCCACCTCTGATCCAGAGCAAACCTCTCCCAGGATACCCTTTCCAAGCTGTTATTTTCTCCACTGCAGCTTCTTGAGAAAGTATTTAGCAAATCGTTTAAAATTCAACTAAAAATAATTTCTATAGTGAAAATCCTCTATAAACACAACAGAAATATGATGCTGCAAGTTTTAAGTCAGATAAATCAGAAAAGAGCAATAAATGGCAAATATATTGCTATAAAATAATCCCAAACCTCAATGTACAGTCCCTTCAGAATATAGAGCACTAAGGCTTGTTTTTAATGGAGATGAATTACATATTTTTTAATCAAGTCTTTCTCATAAAAACTCTAAAACACAATTTGGGAGCAAAAATGACAAAGCAAAATTGGAATGTTAAGACTCTCTGCCCTGGCCAGGTAGTTTGGTTGGTCAGCGCACTGTCCTGATATGTCAAGGTTGGAGGTTCAAACCCCCAGTGAGGGGACATAGAAGAATCAACCAATGAATGCTAAATAAGTGGAACAAGAAACTGATGTTTCTCTCCCTCACTAGCTCTAAAAATCAATAAATAAAGTTTAAAAAAAAAGACTGTAGAATATCCAACAAATCCTTGTAAGGCTCTAGCCGGACATCAGTATAATCAAGGGCTTCAGCCAGGCTCCTGTACTTTCTCTGTTTTCCTCTTTGATATGTTGTAAATGGCAAAACAAGCCCTGTAGAAGTTGTTTCAAATTATAAGCAGAGGAAAAACTAGAAACATGCGAATCTATAAATTATGGTGCATCTACACAACAGTATACCAGGTACATTAGTTATATGTACAGATATGAAAGAACATCTTTGAAGTTAAAATACATGTAAGTATATATAAAATGGTCCAATTTCTATTTTTCCATGCAAATAAAAAGACCTGGAAGTAGACAAACTGTTAATATAATCTCTGGGTAGTAGGAGAAAATAGAAGTTTTTGTTTGTTTCACTTCACAGTGTGCTGTTAGGTATCAGCAAAAAGATGCCTGTTCCTTGTTCTCAATAGCTACATGATTGTAGGCCAATTACTTAAATTAGGTAAGCCTGCAGCTAATATGCAGCATAGAGTCATTAAGGCCTCATAGAATTATTCTGAGAAATGAAATGATACATACCAAGTACTTAGTGCAAGGCATATAGCAAACACAGTAAATGGTACCTTTCTTAACTTTATTTCTTCAGACAGTAATGTTATCTAAGCGATATATGTAAACATATACAAAAACTGGCAAGTATTTCTGCAGCAAAATTACTGGAGAAAACAAAAGGGAAAACAGTAATACACCCGTATTTTGCTGTGTAAAATGCACACCCATGTTTTTGTGCACATTATACACGGGATTATTATATGCATTATAATACACATGGTATGTAATCATTATACTCATGTATAAGGCACATCCTTATTTTCCCTCAAAACTTTGGGCAAAAAAGTACACAGAATACACAGCAAAATACAGTAATGGTCCTCACAGGCCATTAACTGTTTATTATATATTATCTAGCACTGACAATTTTCAGTATAAATGTTTTAGTTGAGTTTACCCTAAGGCTTTAAAAAAGCCACCAGTAATTATGTACCTTTCTCTGTGTGTGTATTGAGAACTGAAAAATACTTGATAACAGAAAACTGCTGCATTATTTAGCACGTTTAACTCTGAGGTAGCCATCTCATCAACTAAGTGTCCATTTGACAAGCAAAAACTATCTGCAAGGATAATCACTGCACTATTCCTAACTGCAATAAATTGAAGACAACTCATATACATCAACAATGTTTTAAGTTATAGTACAGCCATATTATGAAACACAGAGACATTAAAAAGAATGAAGGCTGCCCTGGCTGGTGTGGTTCAGTGAATTTACTGCCGAACCGCGAACCAAAGGGTGGCCAGTTTGATTCCCAGACAAGGTACACACCTGGGTTGTGGGTCAGGTCCCCAGCAGGGGACGCCCAAAAGGCAACCACACATTGATGTTTCTCTCCCTCTCTTCCCTTCTCTCTAAAAATAAATAAACATTTTTTTTAATTTTTCTTAAAAAAGAATGAAGGCCTAGCCTTGGCTGGGTTGCTCAGTTGGTTGGAGCGTCATCCCATGCACTAAAAGGTTGTGGGTTTGATTCCCAGTCAGAGCACATACCTAGATTGTGAGTTCAATCCCTGCGCAGGAGGCAACCAATCAATGTTTCTCTCTCACATTGATATTTTTCTCTTCCTCCTTCCCTCTCTAAAATCAATAAACATATCCTCGGGTGAGGATAAAAATAAAATGAAC